>JBBPKN010000338.1:0-46350 GCA_038089275.1 Pulveroboletus cf. rosaemariae
CGTGGGGTCTTTGTTGAGCCCCGAGATGGTGAGCCCCCTCTTCTGCCAGGCACCCGAGCAAACCCCCCCCCCCCCCCCCTGCGTGCCTCTCTCTCACTCGCTGGTTACAGGGCGACTTGGCACGGCAGACCCGACGACACCACACGATAGTCCAAAAGAGGAAATTCGCGGTGAATTGAGAAAAACGGACGAAAATATCCAGGAACGGGACGTGATGTGCCTGAGCGATCTGATTGGTCGACCGCAGATCCTTAGCAGTCCGCATCCCAGTCCTCCCACAGCACCAGTTCCTCCCTCTCCCCCCCCTCCTCGATCCTCCCTCGCCGCACTCCCCGTGCTCCTCCCCCGCTCACCCTCCTCGTCCCCCTCTCCACCTTGCTCTCACCCCCTCTAGACGTCCATGGCGCGCAGACCCCCTTCCTCGGCTCACGGGTCGCGCCCCTTCTCCTCCTCCGGCCCATGCCAGCCCACGTCCTCCGCCGCGTTCGACAACGGCCACTACCCCTATGACAACACCTACTTGGAGGAGGAGGAGGAAGACGAAAGCGACGCCGAGGACCTCTTCGCATTTCTCCCACCCTCGACCGCAGATCAGCAGAGAGACGCACAGAAGCACCATCAGGAACTTCTCTACAGCGCGCCCTCATACTCCCATTTCTTCGCCAGCGTTCCCTCTCCAGACATCCCTCCCGTCGCATACCCGTCCCCAACCTTTGATCCCTATGCCCGTTTCCCTACAGAGGTAGCGGGGCCTTCCAGTCTATTTTCTCCTCCCGTATCAAACATACCCGTCGAGAGTCCTCCCTCCACCATTTCCCAGCACGCCAGCAGCGACCCGTTTCGCATGCGCAGGATGAGCACCGCCCGCTCCCCAACAACAGATACAAAGCCTTCTAGAACCAGTGCCATCAGCTCACGCGAAATCCATATAGACCTTCCCTCTAGTCCCCCAGAGAAGGCCCCCCAAGTCGACCCCCATTCACCCCGACGAAAACGGATCCCGTCTTCTACCATAGCTGATGACACCGCGACGCTCGACCTCACCCCGAGCATGTTGGAGCAAGATAGCCGAGACGGTTCGATCAAGTACGGTGCCTCGTTACCCTTCTTTTCCACTCATAATCGTGCCCCCTAGGATGGAGTTTGACTTTGATGCGGTGAACGACGAGGATAGTCCTTTCCCAGAAGTCCGTGCATCCGTCTCCAACATCGACGATCCAGAAATGCCAGTCATGACCTTGCGTATGTGGACCATAGGTCTAGTGCTCTGCATGATCGCCGGGTCAGTTCATCCCCGTCTAGTCAGCTTTAGCCCTTTCTTAATTTTCGCAGATCATTGAACGTCTTCTTCAACTTCCGACAACCGGCCCCGAGTATCTCGCCTCTTGCACTTCTCATCATAAGTTATCCCATTGGCAAATTCTTGGCCTTCGTTCTCCCAATCACTACTTATCGACTCCCTCGATGGCTCGGCAGCCTCGAGTTCTCCCTGAACCCTGGCCCTTGGAACATCAAGGAGCATGTCCTCGTCTTCATCATGGCGAACGTAGCCATTGGCTCCCCATACGCCCTCAACGCCATCGTCGTCACCCAGCTCAACTACCACGTCGCTGTCGACTATTGGTTCAGTGCCCTCCTCGTCGTCGCAACTCAGCTCACCGGTTTCGGTCTCGCTGGTCTCTGCAGACGCTTCTTGGTATGGCCTGCTGGCATGGTTTGGCCTCAAAATCTCGTGACCTGCACACTGCTCAACACTCTGCACGCCGAAGATGACGAGGTGCCCGGAGGCATTACTCGTTATAGATATTTCCTCCTGGTCTTGGCCAGTGCCTTTTTCTTCTTCTTCGTTCCTGGTGAGTGGTCGGCTCGTTCATGGTCCTAAATCCTCATGTTGTGTCAGGATACCTCTTCCAAGCTCTCTCCGTGTTCTCCTGGTTGTGTTGGATATTTCCAAACAATGTCCCAGTCAACCAAATGTTTGGCGTGAGCTCCGGATTAGGGATGAGCATTCTCACTTTCGACTGGTCTCAGATAGCCTGGATTGGCAGCCCACTGATGTATCCATGGTGGGCTCAAGCACACATATTCGCTGGCTTTGTGCTCTTCTTCTGGATCATCACTCCCTTGATGTATTACACAAACGTACTCCCTCTTTCGCGTCAAAATTCGTCGTGTTGACTTGGGATCCACAGGTTTGGGACCTCGCATACTTCCCTCTCAACGACGACAACCCATACGACCGCTTTGGGCAATACTACAACGTTTCCCGCGTAATAGACAGCTCAAATCGATTCAACCTCACGGCATACAACGACTATTCTCCGTTATACCTGCCAGCAACTTACGCAATGACCTACCTCCTCGCGTTTGCGCTTTCGACCTGCGTGCTAGTCCACACCGCCTTGTATCATGGTCGTAGTGTGATAAACGGACTGAAGAGGATCCGTGTGGAACCGGACGATATCCACGCAAAACTGATGCGTAACTACCCAGAAGTACCGGATTGGTGGTACATCGCGTTCTTCGTTGGATTCTTCCTCTTGATGGTCCTTGTCGTGGAGGTACGCAAAATGCAGTCGTGTCGTTCTCTCGTTCCTCATTTTCTCGCCTAGGTGTGGCACACTTCTGTGCCTGTGTGGGCTCTGTTACTGGCCGTGTTCTTGCCAATATTATATGTGCTACCCTCAGGTTTCATCTTTGCCATGACCGGCCAAGGGGTAAAGGTCTTGTCTCCCCCAAGTCACTCAGAAACTCATTACGTCCCTTAGGTTTCGGTAAACGTGTTGGCTCAAATTATTCCGGGTACACTCTTGTCTGGCAACCCTATTGCAAACATGGTGCATACATGGTCGAGCATGTCCTTTTGCTCGCTTTTGCTGATAATCCCCGCAGATCTTCAAGGCTTATGCGGTGCAGACGTTGATGGAGTCGATCTCGTTCGTTCAGGACTTGAAATTAGGGCATTATATCAAGGTACCTCCGCGGTCGACGTTCTTGGGTACGATACTCTGCCTCCTCCTGGGAATGGTGTACATCTGACGGCATTCAACAGTGCAGGTTGTCGGAACGCTCCTTGCTTCTTTCGTCCAAGTTGGCGTGAAGCAATGGATGTTTGACAACGTCCCAGATATCTGCACCCCCAATCAAGCAAGTTACCTTACCTGTCCACATAATCGAGTGTATTTCACGGCATCAGCGATCTGGTGTGTATGGCTATCGTTCCCGTGATGGTGCACTCATGTCGTTTGCGTTAAAGGGGTCTTATCGGGCCTACACGACAGTTTGGTGCTGGTTCACTGTATCAACCTACACTGTATGCGCTCATCGTCGGTGCCTTTATGCCTCTCCCTTTCTGGCTCTGGCAACGCCGGTATCCCAATTCTTGGGTGAAATTCGTGAGCGCCCCGGTTGCTTTAAGCGGTGTGGCATTTATACCACCTGCCGCTGGTATCAATTATTCTGCGTGGTTCGCGACTGGGTTTGTATTCCAATACCTTGTGCGAAAGCGGAACTTTGCCTGGTGGAGCAAGTTCAATTACGTTACTAGTGCTGCTTTAGATAGCGGTGAGCCCGTTTCCTCCATCAGGATCGGTACGTGTCTTGATACCGATTCCTTAGGCACTATTCTGTCAGCCATCGTAATTTTCTTCACCCTAGAGGTGGGTGTATCAATCGAACGTTTTCATCCAGACTATTTACTGAGTATGCCTCGCAGTTCCCAAAAGGCGGCATTTATATCGATTGGTGGGGGAATAATGTCTTTCAGAATAGTAGGTATCCCCCCTATCTAGCGTGTCATAATACTGACGAACGTTTATTCAGCTGCAGATTGGACTCGTATGGCATTGAAGGCAATACCCTCGGGGGGCATTCCATCACCTTAATGTAATTGGCAAACATCTGAATCAATATCATCACCTCATCTAATACCTCTGGCTTCCCCGACCGGCTGTCTTAAATTATACTAACTCGGCTGGACCAGTGTACGATTCAAGTGCTTGCCTTTCTTCCACTCTCAGCATATCCGCCGCCCTGTATCAGAGGGCGCCTTTTACCCACTATGTGAATCGCTAGTGCTGCCAAGTCTTTATACCCTCTAAACAGAAGCAGGGTACCTAACTCTATTGAGAAAACTCAACACGGCCATGCGACGCTTTCGGGTGACACATCAAGGATGGGGACGTCACGCGTTCCGGGAGAACAGTCTGATTGCAACCCACCTTGAAACCGCCCCCGGTTGTGTGGTCCCAATGACAATTGTTTGTCTAACTCGGGTAACTTTTTTACGTCCAACGATCCGTTTCTGCTACCGTCATTTCTCTTTATTCCTCCCCCCACCCTTTTTTTTATCTGGGAGAAATATTTTTGATACTCCAAGTGACCCAATGTAGTAAAGAGTACAAGTGGGGAAACAGCCACATCAGATCGCATGTGTATGACAACTAGCAAAAGCGTGTGTTTGTGTGGCAGGGCTGTGCTGGGTGACGATCGACCCTTTTTCACCCCCTTCCTCTACCTCGGGTTCCACGAGGACCTGCGCCTCGTGCATTGCCACGCCCTAGAGGGATACGAGCATGTGTGCCTGAGAACGCGTGCATAATCGAGATGGTAGAACGGGATGACCCTACCTCTGGTTGGTGCCCCGCGTCCACCTGTGCAGATGCGACATGGCGGTCGGTTGAACAGGAGCAACGAGCGGGTCGCCGGATGGGCAACGTGGGTAGGTGATAGAAGAGAGTGGACGACGGAGAAAGATCGACGGGTCAGAAGAGGGAAAGAAAAAAAAGAAAGAATGGGGGGCGCAAAAGGAGAAGGGAGACACCAAAGTTCAGCGTACCTCTGGTACCGGGTCCTGCGCCTCTTGTGCCCCGCCCAGCTTCACGTGCCCGTGCTTGCTCTTCCTTGACTGCATCCAGGAGCGTATCCGGCACACGCAAGTATTTGATCTGTTTCGCGACAAAAAAGCGACATGCCGGCCGACGTGGGGCATCGACAATCATCCACATGGCAGAACGACGCACGGGCCGGGTACACCAGTAAAGGGGAGGGGGAGGAGTCACCACGTCGATCCACATTAATTTTTTTTCCTGATCAAGACAGAAGCGGGGAGAGATGGCTCACCGTACTACCACGGATATAACACTCCTTGAGTTTCCAAAATCGATCACCGTCTGCGCTCGTCTGATAGACCTCGCGTAAGGTGATGTTCATAAAGTTGTCGCAGTTGACGAGATGGCCGTTGAACGTTTCCCCGTTTTTGAGCTCTACGAGCTTGGAAAGGTGTGTCAGTAAATCTGGCTACGTCTTATTTTTTTACCCCGCTCCCCTTTGGAACGTGTCACGCAATCAGAGGGGACTCACCATGGGCTTGTTTTGGGCTGCGGTGAGCAGTGATAGAGGTAGCTGAGGAGTGGTTTTGATGAGGAGCAGGGAAGAAGGAACGGGGTGACCGCGCATTCACCATTATAGCCGGCGATGAAGTTATCCGCAGTGTTCTGCTCGTCGATTGTGCTGATATGCGAGAGGCGACAATGTGCTCAGTCCTAGATCCTGGGTGGCGGTGCAACGCCGTTTCATCCATACATACAACGTGATACACGAAAAATAAAAAATTAATCCATCAAACGATGAGCTCGACAGACCCGACCGTAGCCTTCAAGGCGACATATCCGTCGCTTCCAGAACCGCTACCATCGCCCTCTACCCATCTCACCTCCCCTTCTACCCGTCGACTCGCCTCGTGCTGCGATACGACACGATGACGTCCCTTTTCTGCGGGGTCCTCCACATCATGCTGTGATACGAGCATTTTGCCCAACACGGATTGAAGAGAATAAGAACCATCAAAGGCACTGTCGAGCTCGACTTTGATGCCACCCAAACTCGATTCGGCGTGACATCGCAAGACAGAGTCAACAGGGGTGTAAGTGAAATTTAATCCGATGTTCCCAACGGTCGTAGCCGCATCGACTCTGAACTCGCCATCTGTGGGCGCTTCCGAGGTGAGCGAAACTTCTGTATCAATGTGACTAAAAATCCAGGTTCAGTTTCTAACCGCGCCAGTACAGAACGAGAATCGCATACCCGGTTGTCGTACGTATGGTGAGATTAGAGTGATTCATGCCTTCGTGACGCAACAAGTTCACTGTCGCCGTGATAGGCCCGGTCGAGGTGTGAAAGTCGAGGGAGGATCGGGCATCGAAATGGCCACCGATCTCGCCAGTTTGCGTCGAAAATTGGCCAACCTCGGATGTGACAGACTGAACGTCAATGTCAGAACGAATAAACACCAATCATCACACCCCTTGCCTGGACAATTAGCCTGCCAACGGAAGACCGGAGAGAGATCTCGTCAAACAGAACAGACTGTCGCAGATCTGCTACGTTTTGACTGTAACTTGGCATCTTGGTCTTCAGTTCCTTCACTGACAGAGGACCCCCGTTCCCCGAGGGTAGGGTAAGAGTAACGTCAAATAAGAGTTCATCTTTGGGATCGTAGTGTCGTCGCGCCCTTCGGGGCGTCTAGAGTTCAGTCAACAAAGTGATGATGAAAGTCGAGCACGGACAACTAACAAAAATACCGACGCCATGTTCTCTCTCTTCCGTTTCCATGTGACAGACAGCGGCACGTTCGAGTGCTTCATCGTCGTAATAAGCAACGCGGACGTGAACACCCACCGTATCACCAACTTGCGTGGATTGTTCAATGTTAACCTGACCGTGCTGGAACACACCGCGAGATACAAGATAGAAAGCATCTGAATCCAGTGGGAGGGAGAAGGTGATCTCGGCGCCATAAGGGTGCTCTAGTGCCCAGGGCGGTTGCCCGTAATAAGTTGTCCAGTTAGTACCACCCGTGCATTGGTTGGGGTATTCGTCCGCCGATGGTGAGAGTCCTACTCTGTCGCTCACTCGATGCTACGAAAGACATCAGTCATAGCCTGAGTCAGACATGGTAACCACACACCCATCCATCATGTGACCGGCTGGAGAGGCGCTTTCCATATGAGAATGCGAGGTAGGTCAGTACCGCAGTGCCAAAGACGAGACAGACGTGCTTGAAGAAGGACCGACGACGATGGGCTTGCGCTAACTGTACAGGACAAGCATGGTGTGCTTCCAAGTGCAAGGGATGGGACTCGGAGTTGCCTTTCTCGAGACTGTCAGAATAATTTCCGACTTTGAAGGGGTCCATGAGTGGGTAGAGGTGGGTGCAGAAGATCAGAAAGACAATCAATATATAAGCTGATGTACAGCTACCGGTAGGAACCCCACGCCGCAGTTTTCTACCAAATCAGATGCGATGCTTTGACAGGTGATGCTGCGGCGTAGTTAGTAGCGCGTGAGGTTATTAAACTTGTCCGGTCAGGGCACCGCAAGGTAGGCTGATCATTAAACGGAATGGCCAACCTGAAACCTTTTGCGCAACGTCACACACCTTGGGGTCAATACTTACTGTCAAGTACCTGGCAGCTTCTGCTGCGCAAGAGGACCAACTCGTGCGAGCTCACACCGAACTCGCGCTCGTCACGGCTACAGGTACACACCGACCCGTGAGTATCGTGGTTACTTGCCAATATGGCGCCAACAAACTGCAGTATTCCATAGAATGCTGCAATTTCATAAGTCGAGTTGTACCAGTAGAGTCTGATGACTCGGTCTCAGTCTCAGTCTCAGATTCCTATTCGTTTACCCCTGGAAGGTTTGTTCGGTGATCCGGAGTAGCGCAACCCGTGCAGAAGTGCTGTAGACGGGCATGGATAGGCTATGGGTGATCACGACAGCGAGGTTAGGCGAGGTGATTCCGCAGGAGGGGAGTAGTGCCCTTCGAGGAATCGTTAGGGAGTGGTGGGCAGGAGAAAGCGAAGAACCACACAAGAAGGGTCTGACTAGTGGTCATAGCAGTGAGAAGGGAGGGGTCTGGCAGCACCACCACTCAGATAAAGACTCTAATCTATCCCTACGTAGTTTACTACGGGATAGACTCAACTGTGACTGGTCGGCTGTAGTGTGCTATGGTGGTTCAGAGTAGCGCTCGGCAGTTGTATCATCTGGGCGCTTGGTGGCTACCAAATCCGGAACACGTCCGAGTCACTGAAGATCTACCAACGCAGACGATAGAACTAACCAGAACGACCTGCTACGATGCCCACAATATACATCGACCAAGCGATTGGTGTAGACGCACCCGGTAACGGCATCATCGATCACCCATATCAGACCCTCGCCTATGCGATCTTCATCACTCCTCCCTCCGAGGTCGACAACACAGTATTTCAGATCAGAAAGAATGTCGAAGCGGAATACGATATACCAACACAGTCTGCTGCCAAAAAGGCCAAGAAAGATGCGCAGGGACTCGAAAAGAAACGGTTGAAAGCCGAGGCGGAGGAGAAGGAAGCAAGGGAGCGACAGGAACGACGTGAAAAGCGGCTCGAGGAGAGCCGAAAAGTGGTGCTCGTCGAAGACCCCTCGCTTCCAGCGCCCACTAGGGCGAGTATCTGACTCAGTCTTCGTTCGTTCTCATCTTTGAGGTGTGTTTACTGATCGCGTGCATGTCGGTAGTCCAAAATCGTGGACCTCGAGCGTTTGCGGGACCAGAGGGTGCGCGTGTCTGGATGGGTCCATCGTCTTCGTCACCAGCAGGATATCATATTTACTGTCCTGAGAGACGGCACGGGCTACTTGCAAGCTGTGCTCACTGGCCAAACTGTACGTGCAGATTCTGTCCGGGAGACAACACCATTGAATGTTCCCAGAACAAGACCTACGATGCAGTCACGCTGCAGCTCGAGGCATCTGTCGAACTTACCGGCACACTCAAGGCTGTTCCCGAAGGTCATACGGCACCTGGTGGACACGAGCTTGTCGTGGATTTTTGGAAGGTTCTCGGTGCCGCTCCTGGCGCAGAAGAAGCGTTCACCAACAGACTTAACGAGGTACCGTCATTTTACACATGGTCCCCATCTCACTGGTGACGTTATCTTGTAGCAATCCGATCCTTCCATTCTCGCCGATCTGCGTCATCTCGTGCTGCGTGGTGAAACGGCTTCCAACATCCTCCGACTACGCGCTACCCTCTTGGCTGCCTTCCGGTCTACGTATGCCGCGCACCATTGCCTGGAGGTGACGCCACCATGTCTCGTGCAGACGCAGGTTGAAGGTGGCGCAACATTGTTCAAGTTAGATTATTATGGGCAACCCGCTTTCCTCACTCAGAGCTCCCAGCTATACCTCGAAACCTGTCTTCCTTCGCTTGGAGACGTATTTTGTGTTCAAGAGAGTTTCCGCGCTGAGAACAGGTAGGTTTACTGTAGGTGGTCGATTTTTAGGTGGGGCCCTGACAACGCCTGAAAAGTCATACTCGTCGTCACCTCAGCGAGTATACACACATGGAGGCAGAATTGGCGTTCATAACCTTTGAAGAAATGATGGCACATATCGAGGCAATTGCAAGTTCCGACTTTTTTCGATACGTAGTCAAAATGACTCACCGCTCGTCGTGTAGATCTGCGAGTCGGTTGATAGGCTTCTCGCCGACCCGGCCTCTGCCTCACTGATCAGATCCCTGAACCCCAACTTCACCGCGCCTGCTCGACCTTTCAGACGCATGTCCTATTCGGACGCGATCCAATGGCTTAACGAGCACAGCATACAGCGCGAGGCCGAGGACGCCGACGGCAACACCATCAGAGATGCCGAGGGAAAACCTGTAATGGTCCCACACGCGATTGGCGATGACATTGCCGAGGCTGCTGAACGGCAGATGACGGACATTATCGGTACACCAATATTCTTGTATGGCTTCCCTTCGGACCTCAAAGCGTTTTATATGCAAAAGATGCCAAGAAAGGAAGGGGAAACAGGACCAATATTTACGGAAAGTTGTGATCTGTTAATGCCGGGGGTGGGCGAAATCGTCGGTGAGTTGTCGCGGTGATGTGCGTTTTGAGTGTGTCAAACTGAGGTGGATCTTAGGTGGGTCGATGAGGATAGCAGACATAGACGAGCTACTGGCAGCATATGCAAAGGAAGGGATCGACCCTACGCCGTATTACTGGTATACCGACATGCGCAAGTATGGCACTTGTCAGCACGGTGGATACGGTCTCGGCGTCGAAGTGAGGGGATCGCTTGTGGATTGTCGTCCTTTGCTAATGTCATATTTACATTAGCGTATCCTTGCATGGCTGGCGAACAGATACACGGTCAGGGAATGTTGCTTGTTTCCAAGGTACGGAATGTGCTTTTAACACACTAAGCTGTGCTAACTACATACTCGAGATGGCCTGGTCGTGCGACTCCTTGAGCTTATCGACATGAGAGAATACAGTAGAGTGCACCACGACGTTGAATTTCGAATACCTTTAGAGGTGGCCCATGTAATAGAGATCGAAGCGCCCCCATGGGCTACTATGAAATTTTGGGTTTGGCGGAGGTCGTATTTTCATTGGGCACTTCGTTTTCCTGGCCTTTGCAACTCGCTTGCGAAAAAGGAGTGATAGACTCGCCAACAGGAATCTTTGGGAATCGAACGGAAAGCCATTTCACTCCAACGTGCAACCGTACACCTGACTAGCAACCCTCCGCCATGTCTCTTTATTCAGTGCATATTCCTGTGTATAGTCGACCTCGAGATGGTGAAGACGCTTTCCTACGATGACGAGGCTATGCAAGGGCTCCCCAAAAGCCTCTGGGGGTTGTTTGGAGAGTTCACCCAGAGTCCCACAGACGATACGCTGATCGCTGGCGTCACTGCCGACTCGAGAGAGGGCAATGGCAAGGGTAGCGTCTGCAGACAAAATTTTTTGGTCTCGAAGGGACTCGATCTCGAGAAGCTGTGAGACGGCTTGTGGGATCGACATGTACCGTGGAGGCTCATAGATCTTCCTCCCCCTAATGATTGTCGTATTATGATCGCCGTTATTGCTAGGCCAGTGAGCGGTCAACAAACACGAACCTCGCCAGATTCTCTACGCTCTGTTCCTTGACCTTAATGTCCAACAGAACGAGGGTGTGTAACCCGAGATCACTGTTCTCCTTGATTCGATCGTAAAACGAGTCTGGTTTCCACGAGTCGGTGAAGAAGACGAGAGAGACGCTCTGGCCAAAGGTGTATAGTTGGAGGCCAGAGACCCCAACGGCGTTTAGGATGGAGGCATTGTGGATTATGCGAACGGGAACGTGTTTGGCACGCGCACGAAGAACGATGTCAATATGGGTCGTCGCACTTTAAATTGTGCGATACGCAGGTGAGAGGCCATGAGGATGCAGGAAGGGTTAAGAGACGGCCTACCCAAACGGATCACCGACGACGAGAAAGGCGACGTCTTGCTTGTCTGCGTCGTGCAAGATGCTGTCGCTGTCGGTTTCGACCATGTCCCGATCGGCGAGGAGGACGGGTCTACCGTAGAATGCTTCCTTGTACGCCAAACAGTAAGAATGAATAAAATGAGGATTGTGGATCGGACATGGGTCAGATTCAACTTGCCAGGCGTTCCTTTTGGATCATGAGGATGCTGGTGTAGGCTTCAAGATAAACTCGAGCAGAGGACCGGACGGCCTTTATGCCGCGATGAGCCAGGATCTGAACGTATTTGGCTGGTACTTGCCTCCAAGCCACGGATGGTAATGTCCTTTTCGTCGCAGAGACCCAGCCCGATCACGTAGAGCATCGTGTCGATGGGGTGACACAGGGACTGCCGTCGAGTCGTACTGGTTCGTCCTCTGAACGCGTCCACTGCCAACTACGACTTTTTTTGACATCCTCAGAGATAGCATTGGTTCGTTCTTTTCTGATGACTGCCAGCTGCGACTTTTTTGGCCTCAGCGTGGTCGAGCCCTGCGTCCATTGCAGGCACTGGAGAGTCCGTATGCTGCGTGGACGCTCCCGCGCGCAATGCCAGGTGGTCGAGGGCTATGTCATCCAGGTCCTTAAATTCGACAAATGGATAGCTACAGGCGCCCTCGGACAAAGTTCATTCCCCATAGGAGCTCTGGATCATGCCGCTCGTACGCATAAACACCGTCTCACGTCTTTCTTGGCCGGGTGCCAGGAAACCAAGACCACGGGTAGAACCACTTCAGGTGACTGCCATCTCTCGTTCTCATTACTGGCAGTCCCCTTCCCACTGACGAGGAACCCGTCTACTTTCCACAGCCTCTCCCCCACATCGCCGAGGCATTCCAACACTATATTCACAACCACATCCCCGCTCGCCTCATCGACACCACCAGTCTCAAGTTTGTTGAGCGCAACGCCGTCTATGACTTCTTCTTTTCCGATATTTCCCGGATCACCAACGAAGACATTCTGAGACGAATGTACACCATCGGGGTGGACACGCACCCCGAGGCATACACCTACATTAACCCGCGCAAAGTAGCTCTCCGGGAGATCATACGCGATGTCGTGCGATACGTGGTCTTTTCGCACCGCTGGATGGGCAACGAGCCGAGCTATCAGGACGTCTCTACTCCCAGCTTCAACATTCAGCGCGCTGCCAAGACCACCGGTCTCGCGAAACTCGTGGGACTATGCAAGACGGCACGTACGCTTGGATACAGATTTGTCTGGTCCGACACATGCTGCATCGACAAGACCAACACGGTCGAACTCAGCGAGGCGATCCATGCCATGTTCAAGTGGTATGCGCATGCACACGTGTGTATTGTCTACTTCCCCACCTCATCGTCGTTGGCAGATTTTGAGCATGAACCGTGGTTTAAGCGGGGTTGGACATTGCAGGAACTCTTGGCTCCGCGGCGGATCAAGTTTTACAACAAAGACTGGCGGCCGTTCACGGCCCTTGACAACGACAAGAACAACATGGTGCTCATGTCCGCTCTATCGACTGTGACCGGAATCCCTCGAGACGTCGTCATCGCAGACAACAGTCGAGGCATTGAGGGCCGTGGTACTTGGGAAATCATGTCGTGGGCCGCAACGCGTAAGACCACGCGGATCGAAGATGCTGCATATTGTCTCTTTGGGCTCTTTGACATCCACCTCCCCATCATGTACGGCGAGGGCGAAAAGGCGTTTCCAAGGCTGGTGGAGGCGATTGTAGCACGGCGGCCTACCTGGGATGCGTTTGCATGGGCAGGACAAGCGTCCGAGGGGCATCCTGCGTTGCCGTCCTCACCTGCGTGTTACCCCAAGTGGGACGAAGCGATGGTGGATGGGGAGATGTGGATGACGGCGCTTTCGTTGACATCGCATGGGTTACGATTGAGGTCTGTGCCGCTGATTCCTGTGGAATTCGTGTCAGAGGAGGAGGTCGGAGAGAGATCGTTTGTCGTGACGCTAAGACCGCGGTCGGACGCCGTGACAACACTGGGCGTGTATGACGACGTCGCGGTCGTCTGTGGTTTGGGCCGACTCCAGCATATTCGCGGTGCATTCGATCTGCACGTGTGTATACTCAATTACAGACCAAGCCGGCGGGGTCATCGCGGAAAGCTTCAGGTCGGGCAAATCTACATCTGTTTTCTCCTCCACAGGGAGTGTCGAAATGCGGAGGGATCGACATGGCTCAAGGTCGCGACAGACAATGTCCTACGGATGGCTTGCAGAGGCGTGCCGACGGAGAGGACGAGCGGTGAGCGTGCGTCTGAGATGGAGGAAGGTCTGTTCGATCTACCACTCAAAACGACGTACATACGGAAGCCTCGAGCACAATCCGCCCCTTCATCGTCGTTATCATCGACAGATTTGTATCAACTTGATTAGACTCGAAATTTGTGGCATTGTATCCTAGAAATACAACACAAGTTGTTTTCACACCTCTGGAAATACAGCGCCTGCACCCTCCAAAGGCTCATACAACATACACGTTCTCCTTTTGTATCTGGTATCCCTCCAGGCGTTTGAAATACTCCAAACGTTCTCGTCGTTCCTTGTCATATCTCTGAAAAAGAAAAAGACAAACATCGTTAAGCAACCTCCGGTTCGTCCCGTCGTCGAACAGGACGTACCTCCCGCGTATCGTCCGACAAGTCCAATACGTTCTCCAAACGACGTGCTCTGCCCTTTCCCTTGGTATCTTTTGCAATCGACCTCCCCTTGGGCCGACCCTGCGCCGGTTTTGCCGCTGTGGTCTTTTGAGCCTTTGGCGGCGACCGTTTGGATGTAGAGGGCGGATGCTTGGCTCGACTGGTTGACTTGATTTCCTTGTTCGTCTGGGCACCCCTCGATCTCAACCTCATGTGACTGCCCCCGCCCTCTATATTACTTATTTTCGTTGTGTCCTTGAGCTTAGTCCTCGCACCCGCCGCTGCCTGACGAGTACTTCGTCTTGGGGGAACCGGCGTTGGCGGTGCGGTCGACTGTTTCGAGCGGGTGCTCCGGCACGTGGACGAGGGAGTAGGGATATGTTGATGGGAGGCCTTGGTGCGTTTCGCCTGAGAGGTGTGCGTGATAGATGGATCGCCTAAACCCGTACCCCCACCTGCAGCCCTCGTCTGCGCGCGGGTGAGTTTGAGAACGGGAGTGTGGGTCGACCGAGCAGTGCCTGGACGACAACGGGCACGATAATTCGCCCCTGCCGCAGAGACCTTGACAGGGGACGGACTGGATGGGATATCTGTGCCTTGCTCATCTGAATCCAGGTCCCCGCAGGGGGTTGGGGAAGCACGAGGCCTGCGCTTGCGTGGGGTGCGCAAGGGATCCGGAAACGTGGGTTGCGAATGTGTTGTGTCAATCTCTCCAAACGGCTGGTCGTTGTTCATCAACAAGGGTGCCACAGGTACATTGCCATGCGATGGCCCAGCTACGGGTTCATCCGCGTACAACTCGTCGATGTCTTCATTGTTCGTTGGGACAGGCGGGTCGAGCTGCGAAAGCGACACAAAGGCGGGGGGACAGGCGTGGGAAGGGACCGAGGGAAGGACAGTGCTTCGTGGGGGCGATTTGACGGCGCTGACACACGAGGTGGGCTTACGTGGTGCTAGTGCGGGGGCGGCACGCTTAGCCTTGAGAGCACGCTCAACGGCAACAAACCCGAATGGATCTGAGTCGGAGGCCCTGGAGGGCGTGTCGAGGTAGTAGGCGTGCCGGGTGGTGGTGGTATGATGGACAGAACGGTCTGTGAGGTGGGCACGGTCGATGTTGGTGGTCGAGGGTGGAAAGGGGGAGCTGGGTGGGAGGGACGATGAGGAGCAAGAATGGAGCCAATTGGGTGGGTCTGCGGGGTAGGCAAGGGACTTTGGTTTCTTGGGCCGTCGGGGTGGCTCTATGGCATGAGAAGCGGAGCGCTTTAGCTTTGAGACGTGGACAGGAGAGGGGGTGGGTGGGTGGAAGAACTGGTCGGTGATGTCGCGGAGGGCGGTGTCCTGAGACGTGCGAGAGTGGGAGAGGGGCGTGCGGAGGACGAGGAGGGGTGAGTGGTGGACATGCGAAAACGCGTCTTCGGAGTTGATCGGCTTGTTCTCGTCGTTTTCGTCTTCAGTGAGGTCGCCGACGTCTGTCTCGCTGACGTGGTCGTCGGCGACGGGAGTGTCTGGTCGTCGTCGGGCTCGGGGCATGTGCTGGACTGGGACAATAAAAGACAAAGACGATGTGCGTGGGATTTCTCTCGCGGGTATGGATCACGTGACGAACACCCATGTCCGGACGGCACGGAGACATTGCCGAGGGGACTCTCATGCTCACCATCCGCGTCGTCCCCGCCGTCCGTCGTGCGCTCAGCCAGCGACGCCAGATGAGTACCGTCCCCCCGTTGTCCAAGAAGACCACCATCGCACGCCTCGCCGACCTCCGCGCCGCCAACACCCCCATCTCTGTCCTCACAGCCTACGACTTCCCCACCGCTCGCGCTTGCTCAGCCTACCCCGTCGACATCACCCTCGTTGGTGACTCCCTCGCCCAGGTCTGTCTCGGCTACCCTTCTACGGCCCATCTCACCCTCGATGAAATGCTCCATCACTGCCGCGCCGTCGCACGCGGCACAACCACCCCCCTCCTCGTCGCCGACATGCCCTTTGGCACCTTCGTACCCAGTCCTGAAGATGCCGTACGCGCAGCGGTGCGCATCATCCAAGAGGGCCACGTCGAAGCCGTCAAACTCGAGGGTGGCCAGGAAATCGTCCCACACGTCTCCGCACTCACTCAGATTGGCATTCCCGTCATGGCCCACATCGGTCTTCTTCCACAGCGTTCGACCTCCCTCTCGGGCTACCGCGTACAGGGACGCACCGCCTCATCTGCCAATACTCTTGTACGTGCCGCGCTGGCCCTTGAAAAAGCCGGCGCCTTCGCCATGGTATTGGAAGCAATGCCCAGCCAGCTGGGCGAGTATATCACCCGCACCGTCAAGATACCGACCATAGGCATCGGCGCTGGTCCCGGGACGAACGGGCAGGTCCTCGTGTGGGATGATATGCTTGGAACCTGGCATGGTCACAAAGCCAAGTATGTGATTTGCTAGCCCATACTACCTACCGTTTCTCAAACTGTCCGTCTCTCAGGTTTGTTCGGCATTTCGCTGACGTTCAAAAGGAGACTGAGCGTGGTGTGGCAGCATACATACGTGCTGTCAAGGACGGGTCCTTCCCCAACCCG
Source organism: Pulveroboletus cf. rosaemariae (assembly GCA_038089275.1). Classification (NCBI taxonomy): domain Eukaryota; kingdom Fungi; phylum Basidiomycota; class Agaricomycetes; order Boletales; family Boletaceae; genus Pulveroboletus; species Pulveroboletus cf. rosaemariae. The sequence continues at coordinate 16,562 of JBBPKN010000338.1, forward strand.
GACCGGGAAGGATACGCTATAGACCCCGCGGAATGGGAGTCCTTCTTGCAAATCCAAGCCCAACAAGTTCAACCCCGCACGCCCACCGAACATGCCAGGGAACATAGGTTGGGTGGCAGAACCAACTCCACATCGCTTGGGGAGCAGAGTGACGGCGCGGAGACAGCCCAATCCTCTGAACTTCGGGCGGGCACATCCCCGTATGCAAATGAGTCGGACGGCAAGACGGGAAAGAAGGCAGAGCTACATACGCTTGGACAGGTATGATTTGTATCTGGGCACCTGGTGGGGGTGTCTCCATTCTGTGCAGGGCAGTGTATGGTCCACAACGGTTGCAGGGGACAACAGTGCCACATCCCACAAGGACAAGAGAAGTAGACGAGGGCATGATGGTTGTACTGGAGGAAACACGTAAGACGGTGGTCGATTCTTATAAAGCGTCGCCCGCCGTTCTCACCCCGTCGAAGAGCCTAGAAGTCGTCAATACACCATGATCTAAACATCCTCGCCTTGTCTCCCTGGAGAAATGGAACAAGTACTCAATCAGACACTATGTGAACCATATTGTAACTCATATAAATAAGCTAGGTAATGACATCCACCCAGTAACAATCAAGCTAGTCGGAAAACAGGATAGCAGCCTGAGTTGCGGGTAGTCCAACGTGAAGGAGACATCACTCACCTGAGATCCCTGCCCAGAAACGTAAACAGAGGGTCGCCCGTAACCCCAGTCGCTTACCGCCGCCCACCCTTGATCATCCGAACCCCCGTCACGTCGTCCTTGGCCACGTCCAACTCGAGATCCATTAGTTCCACTACTTCAATGTCGTCAGAGCTTGATGTTGGTCGTGCGTGTGTCGCCGGGGTCAATGTCGATGTCGTCACGTCACCACACCCGCAGTCGTACTCTGCATCAAGCTTCGAACAATCGAATATCGGCTTGCCGAGCCGAGCGTTGACCTCGTTATGCACCGAACACAACCTACACGCGTCCTCCCTCAGCGCCACGCAACCCATTCCCGGGACAAACAGACGACGTTGCGTCGTACGTACCATAGGCTTGCAGACAGACGCGACGCAGTCTAGAGACATCCGCGAACGAGCGATGTGTGAGAGGCAAAGGATCCCCTGGCCAGCATCTGCAACGCACCTGTGGTGGAAACTTTTTCAACAAGGCCTGAAACTCGGCTGCACATTCACCACAAGGATACAGGCGGGACGTGAGATGCATGTAGGCTTCCAACGCTTCCCGCTCATCTTGCGTCGGATTCTAAAACATAGTGTGACACGGGATGCGAGTGAAACACGTTATCAGGAATCAACTATCAGGCATCGGGTTCTATCCCGAGGTACGACACGTACTTCGGGGTATCGCAACGTCATGGTATGACTACCTTGCACGCGTGGGGACCAGCCATCGGAGACAAGACACCCACGTCAGGAAAAAAAATAAAAATAAAAAAAGGGAGGACGTACAGCAGCTTCCAGGTCGAACGCCCCAGTTCTGCCCTACATGCACAACGAGACAACAATGTCGTGCCCATGTTCAGCAACCGAAGAACGAGAGAGAGAGAGAGAAGGGACGTGAAACGCACTTGGCTGTCTCGTTCCCTAGCTTGGACATGATCACACTTCCAGAGCCAAGTTTCGTCCCAGGAGTCTGAATCATCGGATATGGAAGAACACTCATGTGTACATCTTTCTCAACCCCGCCCTCACTAAAGAATTGGCCCGTCCATGGATCGATGTAGGCACGTGAAGGCGGATGGAAAAAGGCGATCGTGGCAAGGAAGAGCTGTCAAGAGACCCGGATGTGAGCCCAGGGTAGGTGGAATGACAGGTAACATAATTCCTTTCGAGATACGTACTAGGGCGACGGTGATAGCGAAAAACGAGCGCGCGAATCGAGAGATCATTTGTCTGTTGGGAGTATGGATATATGGACGAGTGAGTTGATTAAAGAAACGGGGACGCAAGCGAATAGTACAAATAGTCGTCGCATAACACAAAATAGCGCGTGTGGGAGTGTATGCACGGAACCTCACTATATCGTCCAAAGCGTCCAGCTGTCTACTCCAAAATGAGAAAAATGCAAGTGTAACTCGTAAGGAATTAAAAGACAATGAAAACGGTTGATGGAGCCGACGAACAGCCAAGGGTATTGCTACAAGACCATGTGCAGGGCTACATATTATACAAGTCATTCCCCACGTAACCCAAGGGGCCTATTGTATGCATCAAAGAGGATCATCATATCAGAATCATCAGTAGTCGCGCTCACCGCGCCGTCGTCGTATTCAGACATGCACTACACCCAGCAGCACTGATCGCTGTGCCTCGCACAGAGCACTGCTGGAGCGGTTCAGGTGAACACGTGATGCGTCCACCGAGCCTCGCGTTCCCATTGAGCTCCAGCACCTGTAGTGTGTCCGGGAGCGTCGGTACAGTACCAGTGAGATTGTTGGAACCGAGTAACAGCTGGGTAAGGCCTTTGAAGGACGACATGGCGCTCGGGATAGAGCCCGTGAGCGAGGTAGACGTGAGATCGAGGGTGTGCAGAGAGGTCACTAGCAATGGCGACCCTGCGAGCATTGCGAGAGGGGACGGCGACAACACCTGAGAGTTGACCAGCCTACATGACAGCACATCAAGAGCATATCTGGTACAGACAACCAGCATCACTTACAGACTTTGCAGTCCGGTGAGACCGGTCAAGCTGCTTGGAAGTGCAGTACCCATTTGCGAATTGCGAACCAGCGCCAAAGTAGAAAGGTGTGTGAGGCCGGGGGAGGCGAACAAAGAATTTGGCAACGCTTCAACAGCAGTGGCCTCGAGACGAAGATTCGTGAGGGATGTCAGGTTGGTGAATGAACTAGGCAGGGAACCGGCTACACGAGACAAGTCGAGAACATGCTAGGTCGATAGGAAACAAATCTTACCAGGTATTGTGTTTCCTCCGATGATTTCTAGGGTCAACAGAGCGGTCAAACCCCCAATCTCATTGGGCAAAGTAGCTGGGACTCCTGGGTAGGTGAGTTGTCTAGATCAGTGAGGTGAGCCAAGTCCTGCGCTTTGCCAACGTCACTCACAATGATGCGACCCGCCCTGAGGTATCACAGCTCACACCGGTCCAGGCACAGAAATTGACATTTTGAGCCCAACTGCCGTTCCCGAGCATCGCTTGCCCTTGCGCATTCGCATTCTCGTAGATGGCGCGCAGACCGCAGAATTGCACGGCATTATTGATCACCTGGGCGTTCTGAGAGTTTACGGAACTGGATGTGTAAGACAAAGGCACAGCCTGGAGGATTGAAAGACATGCTGAGCATGGATAGCTATTGGGAGAAGAAGGTGCATTAAGGGTGTATTGAGAAAGGCATTGCTGAGCATTCGCAGAAAGTGCGTAAGCAGTCGAAGTCGTCTGACTCGTCGTAGATGGTGACATGGAAAACGAGAGGATGCGAATGTTCAGAAAAATCACATTCCCAATCAAGAGAAGAACGATGATGAGCAAGACGAGGAGACACCGTGACTGGCGCCGCTGTTTCCTCTCGTACGTCTGATGCTTGGGGCCGTGGAGCTGACACGGACAGTGACGTTTCTCGACGTGAAGTGGTGGCCACTGAGCCGGACGTATGTCCTGCACGGGAACAGGGTCCGGCTCAACAGTACCGAGCGTCCGCAGGTCGAAGAAGAGTTTCGTAAATCTTTCCCGTATGTTGGAGGACGTCGGGGACGTGCCTGCCTCGATATCCTTTGGGGAAGGCGTGGAGGGCTGTGGACGCTTCGAATTGCCTCGACCAAACGAGAAACGCCATGAAGGAGCTACCGTCGACACCGGAGAGAACTTGGAGGACTCGATCGGGACGTCAAGGTGGCTCGGAGGAGGGTCGACAGAAAGATGCTCATGAAATTTCGAGCTCATCTTTGGGAGTGAATTCTGAAAGAGTTACGAGAAAGAGTGAGGAAGAAAGTGAGTGGTCGTAGTGATTAAGCGGTAAAAACCTAAAGACAGGGAAGCTCAAGCCGTTGCTCGAGGGCAGTACAATGGGACATGGGACAATAGGCAACCCAAATATGGTAACAAGTGTTTGCTCACTCTCCCGAGTGTTCGTCTGGCAGGTAGGCGACCGATTCGTTAGATATCATGTTTAACAGCTCCACGAACCTCACACGACTTCTCTGGACAAGCGTTTTCTAGGTATCTGTACCATCGACGGCTAGAATTTGTGAGCTACCTTGCGTGCAATGCTACACTCGGAACATGACACGACTACTGCATCGTCTCCCCAGGCTCGTCTGCGCCAGATTCTCTTCTATGCCGCCGTCGCCGCCGCCTCTTCTTCCGTGCGCCATCTTCCGTATCTTCCACAATCTCGCCAGCCAGTGTTTCATGGGATAGCGGGCTAGTATCAGGGTCACGTTTCCGCCTTACTGGCTTCCTTGCAACTTCTGGCTCAGCATCACTATTATTCCCGTCGACCCCTTTTCCGTCGTGTTCACCCTGCGTTGCCTTTAGTTTTGCGCGCTCTTTCTTACCCTTCCGTCTCTTCTTCTCTTCTTGCGCTCCGGCAGGTCTGGTGTTCGAGTTTGCATCTACATCAAGTGACCAGGCACCCCCGTAGCGGGAACCCACTCGACCATGCAATGCTTCACGGAACTCTCGCAAACGCTGAAATCGCCTTGGGTCCCAGTTCTTTTTCGTCTTGCCATCTAGAGCAGTTCAGTTGATAAAGTGTGGGCACTGACGCAAGCACACCAACCCTTGTAAACGCGATAAGGTGCCAACTTCTTGAGTCCGACAAAAGAATTCAGCTCTGCGTCTGTCGCAAGCAGGATCTCTGAGGGTGTAAGGCCGTAATTTTCAGGTGTCGTGGAGATGTAATGAAAACGCGTAGGCATATGGGAGGTCTGCCAGGGCTTTCGTGTGAATGCTATTCTTCTGCAGATCGGGCAGACTCACTATACCGCTGAACCCAAGCCTGTTCACCACTGCATCCATGTATGCGTCCACCTTGCGTTTTCGCTCTTCCTCTGTAACTCTCCATTCTTCGCCATCATCAGCCCAATCGTCCCAATCTGCACCCATGCCCATGTCCAGGTCCGCGTCCATCTCATCCACGTCGACCCCAACGCTCTCGTCCGCGTTCCTATTTTTCTTCTTCTCCTTCTTCCTCTGCTTCTTCAGTTCCACTTTTGACTTGGTGTTCGTGGGTGGGATGATGTCATCAATGTTGATATCGTCGTCCCATATCGGTTTCTCTGTATCGACATCGTCGACTATGCGTACTTTAGTCGGATAGTCATCGACGGCGACTATAGTTGGCTTTACCGATGCCATTGTCACCGCCATACAGCTCTGCCATCTGTGCATCGTGTTTCAAGGGGTCCCAATCGGCATCTAGATCAAGATGGGCGAGGGCTATCCGCCATTGCCATCAATATCGGAATACAGTCAACAATCATGGCTCAAACAGCAAGGAACCATCCATAAATTTAAAGGCTCTCACTTTCATCGCCGATATTACCTAGGCCACCCTCCGAACCGACTTTTTCTAGTTTCCTTCGCAATTCGTTGGCCCTGAGTGCCCTCAATCGAGCTAGGTCTTCCTTTCTTTGTTGCTTTTTCGATCTTGTTTTGTTGGTGATGTCCTTGTCTGGACATTCCCCGGCGACCACAGCCTCTGCAAATGCGCGCTCTCTTCTGATATCTTCTCTTCGGGCTTCAAGTACTGCCTGTTTCTCCGCTTCTTGTCGTGCTTTCTTCCGACTACGGGCGTCCTTCCGAGTGGTAGACTCGCGCCGAGCAGAGGGGAGATTACGAGGGAAAGATGTAATAAGGGTACCGCCTCTGTATGATCATCATAAGCAAGTGTCTGAAAATCGTGTCGAGGTTGAGGTCAAGGTCAAGCCGGTGATTCGGAGCGACCAATATGCAACCAGATAGCAAACATACTTACGGTTCCTCAAATCTGAAGTTATATGATGTCTCAAACGCGTCCGCAAGGTCATCGAACGAGTTCTCGTCCGAGAGCGTCGCACCATGAGTTTCTCCTTGTTCACTGTGCTGGCCCTGGTCCACGTCTTCGTCGCTGCCCGTGTCAGGTTGGGATTTAGTTGAACTTCTTTTCGACGGTTTGGATGAAGATCCGACAATTTCGTTGTATGTGGGTACACGCCTATTCGAGCGGTCTATCCACCCGCGGTTAAAGACGTAACTGGATGAAACGTCAATACCATCGCAATCAAAGTGAGGCCAAGCTTGCTCCAATCCCGACAAGGGAAGCAGGGTGCAACACATGAAAGAGTCTGAAGGGCCTCCGTTTCACCTTGCTTCCCTGTCGGGACCGGTACATTGGCAACACGTACTTCAGCAGAAACTCTTGATCAGCCTCTTCACTTGACTTGTCGTGCTTCTTCGTAGCATTCTTGCCTTGCACCTTGTTTTTTTCTTGAATTTCTTTCTTTTCCTTCTCATACTCTCTTTTACCCTTCTTTTTCTTTTCACCCTCGTCCCTTTTATCGCTATTTCCCAAGTCCTCGACATTCTGAGCGACACCAACCGCTTCGTTTGGAACCACTGTGATGAGGTTGCGAAGGTCTTCACTGACCTCTCGCTCCAAAAAAGCGCGGTACTCTTCCTCTTCCAACTCGATCTCGTCACGCGTACGCGAGCGCAATATAAGCAAATCGTCCTCATCTCCTAATTGCAGTGGTCACGTAAGCAACCATTCCGGCAGTTGAAAACATGAGATAAAAACATACCTTTCGCCTCTAAATTGACCGCGTCATGGAACATGGCACGTGTTTCTGAGCGAAGGAGGTGTTGTTCTTCGGTGTGGGTCAATTGGCGTGGTTCGGGACTCGGTGAACGTGAATGCGAGTCAGCTTCGGTGAGTGCGGATGCGAGTGCAGCCTCTCGTATCGTCAGTGGCTTCGACTGATTTTCGTGCATGCATGTTAGTTACAGATGACGGTCGTGGTCGAGCTCTGGATCACGCACACCTTTTCTTTTGTCTTTGGTTTCATGATTGGCGCCTTATCCTGTGTTCGTGTATGTTCCTCTGTACAAAATGCGATAAGTTTTTGCCTCGAAGATCCAGTGCATAGGCCGGTGCAAAGACACGCTCTCCGTGCCCGTCCATGCCAGAAGTGAAACATACCGTCAAACACACATCTTCCGTCCTCATAGATTGCCGGATCTTTCTTCTTGATCCGCGCGAGCGTGCGAAGAATGGCAGCATCCACCGCAGGTGTGAGCTCCTCTCCGTCTGAGTCTTCCTTCGTGTCTTCAGAATCTTCCGAATCGTTGGCATCGGAAGGGTCCGACCCTGAATAGTCGGAGCCATATTTCTCTTTCACTATGCCACGAAAGACAATGACATGTCGGTTGAACTCAGCGCATGTAGACTTCACGCACGCTTTGCAAGTTCCTCTCTTTCTTTCTTGTATTCAAATGCTTTTGCGAAGTGTTCGTTGATCGTGAGGGTGTGCAGATCATTCGTTTCCGAGTCGGAATCCGCAAGCATGATGGGTTTTCTGACAAGAGTGCGCCAGCGAAGGAATACTTCGACCAGGCGGTTGTTTGTACTTGTTATGTGTCGGTCGACGACGCGCGCCGTGTGAAATATTCCCGGCCTGGGTATGCTGTTTGTACTTGTTAGGATCCCAAGCCTTTTGCCAGATGCGCACCGTTGCTGACTTGGATCGTTATCGTGCGAGACTTGTGCATGTACTTATGCTGTACATGGAGGACCTCGGTTCCGTGTCCGGACTGACCCTGACGACTGTGAGACGCCATCTGGGTTGAAGGCTTGGCCAAGCTGCCATGCTTGTGCACCTGACAGCAAGGCTGTCTCACGTAATACGACACGTCTGTGCTTGGCTCTCCGGCAGCAGTAAACGGATCAATTTTATGTCCCTCAAGACTTTTCAGGAAGCAGAGGTTGGTCAGCCGTGTTAACCTGAGCTCAACGGTTCTCATCCGCCGACCGCTTCCAAAGTCCATCTGTGACCGTGCCACCAGCCTGGAGTTTGCCGCTGACTTCACGTCCGCATTTCATCTCTACCTCGAGGCAGCCGATGCTTTCCTCCAACTTTCTCGCTCTAACGCAGCAAACCCCGAGGTTCAGGCACAATGCAAGGCGAATGCGGAAAAGGCCATCCATCGGGCCGAAAAGATCAAAAGAGCCAGCAAGACACCTGGCGCACAGATTGGCGTGATTGCTGCCCCAGTGGACTCCTTTGGAGCGGGTGAGGTGTGTGGTTCGCCCAGCATGTCGTCACTCACCGTAGTACAGACCGCCAAGCCTATGTGCTTCGAAGGTCATCAACGGTCAACAACCTTCGCTGTCCTCTTTGGAGCGAACCTGTCCTCTCGCCATCGAACCCGGGAACCCGTTACTCGTACGTAAATCCTGCTCTTCGTTGATGCGATGCACGGTGCCCACTCTTCGGATGTCAGCGATCCGAATGGTCATCCAGCCATCTATCTGTCCAAGACTACTGGCTCCATGGCTATCGCATGGAAAAGACCCCCTCTTGATGTCTTCCCCTCCCGAGAACTTCCTTTAACCTTGACACCTGCTGACATAAACCAGAACATCATCAACGACTGCTCGGTTTGTGCTTCGATAGCTGTTTGTGTTCAGTACAACCTGAGATTTAACTCAAAGGTATGTTTTTCACTTTGTTCAATTCTCCTTTCTCGAGGTTGTGCAACGCTCTCCGCCCAAGCCCCGCTTCCGATTCACCCCGATTCCTGTTTGTGCGGAGTCGACGTTTATCTCCCTCCGCTAGCTGCGTTTAACCTTTTCCGACCGTGGGAGTGACGCATATACTGATATCCCTCTCTCCGGAATCTGGTTTTGAAGCTACTGTCCTCGTCTTTATACCCTGGGAATCAGCAGGGCAGATATGATCTCAGAGCTTACCTAAATGGAGATTACAGACGAGTATGTGGTGTTCTTTCAGATCAGTGGACTATGGTGGTGACAATACATTCAAATTTGCCATGGCACGTTACAGATATGTAAGTGTTCACTGAATGGCTGCCGAATACAGGATTTTGATGTTTCCTCTTCTTGCATCGCATTCGTCTACTCCCCCTTCCATTCAACGTTCTTCGTTGAATCTCGTCCTTGCGGTACCACATCTTACTCCCCTCGTGTTGTCCCGTATCGAACTTCGTGCGTCTCATGGTCGACACTGGAAGCTATCGATGACTTCCTTCCCTTTGATGACTGCGGGCGTCCTGTGGGAATCTCGACTGGGCGAAAAGCAATTTCATGGCCAACATTAATCGAGAAAGCCGTATGTTAGCACCATCCTCGTATGACTTACAGTGATATGGATTGCTGCGCTAGTACATGAAGCTAATGGGAGGATATGACTTTCCTGGGTCGTAAGTGATGTTCAGCTTTTCTCGTGTTCACTTCTGACAGTCCCCCGTGACATGCGTGTTCGATGGCAGGAACTCCTCGATCGATCTACGGTGCGTGTCCGACTGGTTCACCATGTTGGTGTTCCGCGGAGTCCAACACCATCATGATACAGTGTGTTGACTGGGTGGATACCCGAGCATATCGAGCTACAAAGGTACGGCATCTTATCATCTGTGACTCTACAGATGAACTTGCTGGGTGAATAATACCAACTCCTGTGTCATACCTTTTACACAAGTTTCGTCCTTCCGGTACTAATGCCCGGAATCGTAGTACCTCATTTGAAAGGGAGAAAACGTGGGAACGAGTAGCAAACGGGTTCCGGAAGGGTGAATTCGCGACAATTTTCTCTGACAAAATATTCACTGACCGAGTTTCCGGAGTAGGTTACTGCGTGCTAACTGTGGGCACCGATGCCAAGACAGTACTGAAAATTGAAGGGGTGAAGCTGCTCCCTTCTCACGATTATGCCGTGGTTGGTGAGTAGGACTACCACTGGTCTTGGCCATAATATCATATGCACGGATGGTCAAACTCAGATATTCGAGAAGTGGAAAGGGAACGATGGTTAACGTTGGTAGATTCCACGGTGCCTGTGACCAGTCCACCTTCTGCCGAGTGCGAGAACCGGTTGAGTCCGAGCAGTTCCCGTGAGTATCGGCCATGGTCTGCGTGATACATGACTAGATTTCGTTTATGGCTAGGCATGCTCAATATGCGGTGGGATGATATATGTGCGACGTTTGAGGGAGTATATGTGTCTTGGGATCCAAGACTTTTCCGGCGTGGTGCTACTCTCCATGAGTAAGCTGCTGACCACGGAACGAAGTAATACTCACGTGTTGCAACTTAGGGCCTGGAAACCAGCTAACATGAATCATACAACGCAAGGTAACCTTTTTCCTGCGTCTAACATACACTTAGTTAAAGGAAAGTTGTTGTCTTCCAGCATCCGTGTGCCATCTACGGTTGCTGTATGACTGCCAGAATTGTCAAGACGGAGGCGGTGACCCGCTAGACATGTGCAAAGACATCTGGGTTCTCCTGACGAAGCATTTATCTGATACTCGCAGGGAGGTGGAGTACATCTCACTGACTGTACATCCCGAAGATGAGGATGATTGGAGAGACATACGGATAAAGACAGGGTATACAGACACGAAAGTAAGCTAATTCGTGGTTTACGACGACATGATTGATGTTTCACAGGGGCCGTTTACCACTTCACCGCATGTGTTGTCGAGGACAAGAGTTGGAGTGGGCTTATCGACCTTGTCACATGCACCACCATCGCCTTCACAATTCCCCGCCAAGATCTCGGGCGCACTTTCAATTCTTGCCAGCTATGATGGTCCATTCGAAGACGTCTTCTTCACTGTGAACGTGTACTGCAGTGCAGATGTTAGAGTGTGGTGGGACGAAGATGCGGGGGTAGGGGACTCTGTCAATTCTGGAGGTGATAAATTCCATGTTAAAGTGCATTTTGACGGTGGCGGTACGGCATGGATACGGATACTCATCTGCTCGACAGGTCGATGGTACGCTATCCACCAAAAACGCGGGTGGAAATCATACACATCCAACATACATGCTCAACCCGCAATGGCACCTTCGTATTTATGACGAGAAAGCTGGGTCGAGCAGGATAGGTGCAAGCTTATCCAATGGAAAGGCGTCACCTCTGAGGGGGTCTTTAGGAAATTCAATAACAGCGGGCGTAAGCGGGAACAGCAAGACGGGGCAGAAACCCATCGTGGTGCTGAGTGCGCAGGGTCCCAAAGAAGTGCCACTGAATGTGACCGCGGTCTGGTCTTCCGGCGAGCGAATTGTCGAGTGAGTCCTAGGGTCGTTTTCTCATGCCTTTTTGTCTGGACACTTATACTGCTGTATAGATTAGCACAAAAGGAAGTTGTTATTTCTTCTGGGGCGTACACATATGGTCGAGCAAGAGCAGTAACAGACATGCCACGTAAGTTCCCATATCTTGTTCCACAGCATCAAGACTGACGGACTATAAAGCGGGTGACTACACTATCATCCTTTCCGCGTTTGAGCCCCAAATTCATCTCGGGAAATTCACGCTCAAGATTGAAAGTTCACGCCAGTTCGATCTAACACCTATTCCACAGGAAGGAGCGGGAATGTATGCGAGGGTCTCCAAAGGCGAGTGGTAAGTTCTCGATAACATCTATGTATGAACTGGAACGACTTTGACGCTTGAAAAGGGACGAACATACTGCCGTTGGGGGACCAGGACATGGACGATATCATTCGAATCCAATTTACGAAGTCCAGCTCCCGTCTAGTGCACAACTCAGGTATATTGGGAATGACCACCCTTACTTCCCACTGATGACTCACCCACCCATCGTAGTGCTCGCCTACATCTCACTTCACCCACACCTACCACTGCACTCAACCTCTCCCTTTTCCTTGTGTCACCCTCTGGATCCGACATATCCATCCTGGACCAACCTTTGGCGTCATCGGGTCCCTACAGTGACGCTTTGCCTGGGGTATGCATCCCAACTCGTATGGTGAACTCAGGTAGATATTGGCTCGTCCCATCGACATTTACTGCAGGAGTACGCGCTTCGTTCCGGTTGGTGGTTTATTGCTCCGATGCCAGTTGCGTCGTCTCCAGGCGGAGATCACAGCTCCAGCAAAAAGTCATGGCCAGATAGGCAGCCTAATGTCAACGCAGCTTCTGAGCATTCACGACAGTACCTTTGTATTGCACCACTTCTTAGCATCGCATTCCATCGGCGAACTATGCTGACAGTCGAGCCAAGTGTCCCGTTCATCCGAGCTTCGTGCAAGATCCGGATTACTGCGAACACTCAGTGCTAGGCGGGGGCTAGAAAAAGGCGAGAGAAGAAAATCATTGACACGTTTGAGTGTCGTGCGAGATGGATTCGCCTGTGGGCAGCTGGATATGATCCACTGAAGGCGAGTTTTGAGCACGTCCTTGGCTATGTTTTGAGCAAATGAGCGTTCCTGAGACAAATCGGCTCGTCGAACATCACGTACATATCTCACCACGTGCGTTTCCCTGTGAGCAAAACGATCCGTTGGGACGGAAGAACACTGCCAAAGCAGCGACGGCAATGCCAACGCTGATGTCCGTCCCGGTGTTGCAGGCAATATAAACATTGCGTTGGTTTTGGAGATGGTGTTGGATGAACGGCATCGCATGCGGTAAGACGGCGGTGAGAAAGTGGTGCTGTCCTCTCTTTCCTTCTGGGGTCCGAATTGTCAGCAACCTGGATTTATCGCTCGCCGAGAGCCCCACCGTTCCTGTGAACGGATTAGGGTCGTGGGGAGTACAACACAAGAAGGCGGTATCGTGGTGGTTTGGGAGCAACTGGAGTCGTCGTAAGGAGGCTGCGTTGCAGATCGAGATACGTCCCGAAATGCGCTGGATAGGAGTGCCGCATGGAGGCTGGTTGGGATCTGTGGCGTCATCAGTGTGGGATGAGGCTGAGACGAGCGACCGAACGAGACATGGGAGTTCAGAAGGTCCCATGGTCAAGATCTTGTTGTGGTGTCTCCAGTATAAATCCGGAGTGAGACCCTAGAACAGACGGAGAGACAACAAATAGCGTTAGCCAGGAGAATGTCGGGGAGATGGAATACCGACCATGCCCCAGAGTTCGTGATCGTCTCCAGATCCTTGGATGTAGGTAAATCCCGAAACCCTGCGTTCCATGCCATCCATGATTTGTTTGGAGGCAGATACGCATATGATTGGGTAGAATGCACAGTCGGGTGGTTTCGAAAAAGCGAGGAACACAGTCGTGGCAGGTGTGATCCATATCGGACGGAGAGGATGGTTCAGTTCGGGAAATGAATAGGAGGAAACCTAAGAGGTTGATTTGGGTGTGAAGTGAGCACATACGACACTGTCAGAGAATCATTACCGCGAGCTCGGAAGCCCATCCGTCGAGCTTTCCCTCTATTTGGCTGTGTTCCTGCGAACTGACGCTCCCTGGTGGGGTGTAGAGTGCAGTGTCCCAAACCTGGGGACGGGTCTCAATACTTCGTTTGAGGATCGCGCGGTTGACGACAGAACACCATATCGGAACTGTCTTCGACAGCGCGTCCGGGATGCGTTTCCCGGATCTGGTCGAGTCCACCAGAACGAGCCTGTAACATGGGATGAATGGGGACGTGTCATGCTGAGAGGAGACGTCTACCCAGCATGTTTGGCGATCAAGGGAAGAATGTGGAGATTAGGCCTGCGTAAATTAAAGCTCCAGTTGTTCGTATGGCCATCGGTAGATTTGAAGTAGGCACGTTCTGTGAGGGCCTGGGGGCATGATTCAATTCACGTAACGTAAGGTGGGTACGGATGGATGTCTCGAAACGTACGATCCCTGGGTCTGTGTACCAAGCACCGCAGCGCATATTGGCTGTGGCGCGTCCGTCAGCCGGATGTCAGCAGAGTAAGATAAACATACGAAGCAGCGGGAAGTCAGGGTAGTGGTCGTGTACCAGTTTGACGAACGCTGCATCTTCGGCGACCGAGTGTATACGATTGAAGATGGATTGCGACTCCCTCCTGAGCTCCGCGAACACGTTTGCAGAGCTCTCCTTGGCGTCCTTGAGTCGAAAGTTATCCATGGGAACGTCTGAGGGATGGAAGTCCGCGATCCGCTATTTAGTGGATACTCGCTACTGACCATCTGGACACGAAAAGTCAATGCACATCGCAACGTGGGGTATGTTGTCACCGCGACGATGTGTAGAATTCGAGTACGGTGAGTAACGGTCCATATAAATACGTAAGTGGGCGGGAGACTAGCTCAAGACCAGGCGATTCACGACGGACTCCAAGTAATTTATATTCGTTTTTGCTTGGTGCTCTACCCTTACAACACTCCGCTCGCCGACCCCGGTAAACCTTTCCGTTCGTTACATAGCTGGCGTCGCTCCTTCTCTGTCTTTCTTATATCCGCCTGTGGTGGTCTTACCAAGTGGCCTATGGCGGTTGGTTTCCGCCCCATTCATTCCTTCTCGTGGTCCTTGGTACTCGTTCTTGCTACTCGATTCGTGCGCGGGGTCTCCGTGGTTACTTCTGCACTTGCTCCTGCCCCACAGCTTACGCGTGTCAATGATCCGAACGTCGTCTTAGACAACAGCAATGGCACGACCATTGTCTACAGTCCCGTCACGGGCCAGCAAATCCCTCAAGGAATGGCCTCGGACGGCAGTGGCTCCGGCTTTTCGACAAGTGCGGTTTTGTGGATCGTCTTCTCCTTTGCCGTCGGTGCCCCCCTTCTTTTAGTAGGCTTCCGTGGGTCCCGTTTAACTCTAGGTACGGCCATTGGAACAGCCGCTGCGCTTGCCTGTAAGCATGCTTGCTCGTCCTGCTGTCTCGATGTTGACGTCGACGACTGCCTCAAGCTTGGGCTGTCATTGTAAACACCCTGAGCGATGTCGGCGTCTCCGATGTTGCTTTGACCGTCTGCATTCTCATATTGTTCATTATGGGCTTTTGCCTGGGTTTCCTGGAGCTCACCCGCGTCGTCGCAATCCTAGTCCTTGGAATTCTGGGTGGTGTGGCCATCGGGGTCCGCGTTATCCTGCTACGAAGCGGATTACTTATCTCGGATCCTGATGTCTTCTTCGTTAATTGGCTCATCATTGGCGTGTGTGGCGTTGGTGCGGGTGTCCTTGTCGTGGTAAACCAGAAATGCGGGATAGTATGCCGTCCCGCCAGACCCCACCCAGAATGCTGGCGCTAACGGAATTGCTTCGCAGCTCGTCGGGTGTGCTTCAACTGGCTCGTTTTTATGTGGTCTCGGATTCGACCTTGCCATCAACCAACAGTCTGGCATGAGTCGTGGGCTTCGTTACCTCTTTGACAGAAATAGTTTTCATTTTCTGGTGTGTCTTATGTATTCTTTTTGTGACATCTTGTTTACTGGTGTCTCGCAGGACAATATAGCGAACGGATATTCACCACCTAGGACGACTGTGATTATTCTGGCGGTGTCTTTGGGTGTAACGTACGTCGCGTTCCACTCCATAGAGAATGGGTTCGGTAATTAGTCCTTGTCCAGTCCCGCTTTTGCCTTTGCGCAGTGGAAAGCCTTCACACATGCCTTTGATGCGGCTAGGCATGATACGTCGAGGGGATCTGTTTGGGAGTCACAAGAGGCTCTTCAAGACGAGGAATCGGCGCCCATTCCGCAGCGGTCCGTGGAACTGCCTGAGAAGATGCCTGGGGTGTCATTACGCCACGACACTACGGAGAGCCGACCAACTTAGCGCACTCTCACCTTCAAGGTTCCTTTTTGCTGCAATAATTACACAATCCGACTTTGGTTCGTATAGACATCACGGCCATCACGATGGAGTTACGTGCCAAGCTTTCGATTTCTTGTAGAGCGATTATTATTATTCTCGACGCTATCACGCTGGCAGGGTTATCGTGCTTTCTCCATCTAATCTGGGTATACCCACAGTACTTGAGCATGTAGTTGAGTTTTGCTTATCTGACATATGGTTTTTGCCTTTACGCGTTGCTGGCGGACAAAGTGCGGAGATGGGCGGGGCTAGCGGGCCGGCCATAAATCACATGCCGAGTCCGTGCAAACATCATCACCAGATTGGGTACATCAAATCATAAGGGGCTGTTTAACAGTTGACCATGAGACTCCTTTCCAGCATCATCTCCCTCTCCTTCCCTGAAAGCATTTCTGCCTTACTCCTGTGCTCGGGCCATGTCGAAAAACGGGGAAAAGAAGCCAGTCGGATTTGCGACCCACATCACCGCTGGTGGAATTGCTGGCGCAGTGGAAGCAGTGTGTCCTCTTGATTGCAGTGATGCGAGATGTTCACTCCTCACGCCGCTGTTTCTCGCTAGTTGTGCTGCCAACCACTCGATACCATCAAGGTGCGGATGCAGCTCTCCAAAACAGGCAGCGTGCCCGGGGTATGTGGCCAGTCCGTTCTGAATGCAGACTGCGCAGTGAAAATAGCATGCTACGTCGCAGGTCAAGCCGCGTGGAGTTATCGAGACAGGCATCCGGATTGTGCAACGCGAAACTCCGCTCGCACTATACAAAGGGCTCGGGGCAGTCATGTCGGGTATTGTTCCTAAAATGGCGATCCGCTTTGCGAGCTTCGAGACATACAAAGGTTGGCTGACAGACACGACCACTGGGAAGACGGGCATTGGTAATATTTTCATCGGTACGCTGCTTCACCGATGGCGACGTCCTGCGCGTCATCTTGCGGGTTTGTTCGCTTCTGCTAGCTGGTCTTGCTGCTGGTACGACGGAGGCAATAG
The DNA here is from genome assembly GCA_038089275.1 of Pulveroboletus cf. rosaemariae. Lineage (NCBI taxonomy): Eukaryota > Fungi > Basidiomycota > Agaricomycetes > Boletales > Boletaceae > Pulveroboletus > Pulveroboletus cf. rosaemariae. Next base: position 33,302 of record JBBPKN010000338.1, read on the forward strand.
CCGTCGTCTGTCCCATGGAGGTGGTCAAGATTAGACTGCAGGCCCAGCAACATTCATTGGTCGATCCACTTGAGGCGCCACGGTATCGCAATGCAGCACATGCTGCTTACACAATCATCCGCGAAGAAGGAATCTCGACGCTCTATAGAGGTGTCTCTCTCACCGCCCTGCGCCAAGCTACTAATCAGGGTGAGCATTCGCCTGGAGGATCATGTATTTCATTTCACCTGAGCTGGAATGGAGTGGTTAGGCGCAAACTTCACGGCATACCAGGAGATAAAGAAGCTAGCACATCGATACCAGCCGGACCTCGTTGAACTCCCGTCGTATCAGCATATGATAATCGGACTTATATCTGGGGCCATGGGGCCCTTCTCCAATGCTCCCATTGACACTATCAAAACACGTGAGTCCTACAGGGATGCCATTAGGGATGATGACCGACTTTATTTGGAAAGGACTGCAAAAAATCACATGGGATCCCCAAGTCACTGCGGTACAGCGAATATCCATCATTGCAAAGGACATGTGGCGCAAGGAAGGCGCCAGGTCATTTTACAAGGGCATCACACCGCGAGTTCTCCGCGTTGCGCCTGGACAGGCCATTGTGTTCGCCGTGTACGAGAGGGTGAAGACGATCATCGAGAGGATCAGTGTGTCACCGTCAAGTGATCATTATACCGAATGAAAGAGATGCCGATCGGAGTTTCTCTATGCAGCATAGTGGGAGGGGTTGTCAGTCTGTTAGGGTGACTGACTCACTTGACACCGTCGGTGTGCGTAAGACGAGTGTAATTGAAGATGATACCATGACGCAGTGCTGGTGGTTTACAACGTGCGTGAGGGAACATCATCGTTGGGGGCGACTGGGGCTAAATCAGTTGTGCACAAGTGCATGAGGTGTTTGAGGCTACGGAGACGACATCGTGTGTCCCATAGCGCCGAGATATTTCGATATTTAGCGTATGATCTAGTCGAGGAATATCAGTCCGTGATCTGTCTCTTTGATGGTTTCAGTATGGCAGTGTCTCATGTGGTCGTCTGCTGGAACGGGTATCATGATATATCAAGAGCTGGCCGCCGTAATCTGGCTGATAGTCGCCCTGATATATCTGCGAAACCTGATGGTACCCTTATGGGCGCTGCAAGACTTGATTTGACAACAGCGGAACAGAGGATGGGATAGAATTGACCAAGGCAGCTGGTGTGTGACAGCGTGACGATGTGACCGATGCTGAGATATGGAATTCCCACGAATGATAAACATCGGTACACAGAGCTCAAGCCTGGCTGAAAGAAGTCGACGTTCCTTCTTTCTTTCATCCGGCGCGTTTACTCAACATTTCTTCCCTTGACGCGTCTCAGTTTGTGTGCGATGGCATCTTGGAGTCCTCAGCCTGCGGGATTGCAGGAAATTCTTCAGACAATACGCGATTCTACCGACACCCAAAACAAAGTTCAGAGGGCCATCACTCATGTAGGAGTAGCGTTCTTCTTTATCCCGATCTTGTCGTGTTCACCTTGATTTACATAGAAACTCAATAGCTTCACGCGTGTACCAGACTACATAGCATATCTGGCCCATATCTTGGCTGCCCTGCCGCAAGAGGAGGACCAGATTCGGACCATTGCTGGTTACCTTCTCAAGAATAATGCCTACTTGATCCTCAAGGCCCCCACTGATGTGGCAGAATATGCAAAAGTTGCTGTCCTCTCTGCTTTCAGTGACCCTTCTGCCTTGGTCCGCACCGCCGCCGGTCAAGACATCGTTGCATTCCTAGGGGTCTTGGAACCCAAAAATTGGCCCGATTGTCTCGAACAACTCGTTGCTATGCTGGATGATCCGAATCGTCAAGAGGTGAGTCTACGATACTTGAAGTGCGTGCTGCCCACGTCCGCGCCGTAATCCTGCGCAACGTACCATAGCATTATGCTATGTGCCAAGTATACTGGGCACTGCGTCGTTTGTTCTGGGCGGATAATGCCCTACTTGGCAGATTCACGGCGCGTACGTTTCACTCGGAGTGCAGTGATATGCCTCTTGGTGATGCCTAGTTATGAGTTCCTTCCCTTCAAGTCACCACAGGACCTCGGTTTGCTGCTGTCTTTCCACTCGTTTCTCGACATCGTTGAAATTATGTACTGAATTCTAGGCGTAGGCTGCTTTCAGTGTTTTTGAAAAGGCCTGCGAAGATTTCCCGCGAAAACTGGACATCGAGATCAATGGAACCCGCCCCCTTGACTTCATGATTCCAAAGTTCCTCATGCTATCAGAGCACCCATCGCACAAAATGCGCTCCCACGCCGTCGCTTGCTTATCGTATTTCGTACCGATCAATTCGCAATCGCTTTTTGCGCACATCGACACATTCATTGCGTGTTTGTTCAAACGCGCGTCGGATGAAGACCCCACAGTCCGCCGCCATGTGTGTCAAGCTCTCGTGCTTCTCCTTGCTGCTCGTCCCGAGAAGCTCATGCCGGAGATGGCAAACGTTGCAGAGTACATGTTGTACTCGACAAAGGACAAAAATGAGAGTGTCGCATTGGAGGCTTGTGAATTCTGGTTGACCTTTGCCGAGGACCCTGATCTTGCGCCGTACTTACATCCCCTCCTTGGCCGTGTGGCTCCCGTGCTCCTCGATTGCATGATTTACGGTGAAGACGATCTGCTTTGGCTTGAGGGAGACACAGAAGACACCACTGTCCCCGATAAGGAGACCGACATAAAACCACGCCATTACGGCTCTAAATCCCACGGGCTGGAGCGAGAAGGGGCAGAGACTACTGAAGATACAGCTAAGCGCGGTGCATACGGCCAGGACACGATAGACGAGGACGAGGACGACTACGACCTGGACGACGATGATTTTGCTGATGAAATGTCCACGGAGTGGAATCTTCGGAAATGCGCCGCTGCTGCCTTGGATGTGTTGGCCGTTAGGTTCGGTGCCGATCTGATGAACGTCCTTCTTTCCCCCCTGAAGGACAAACTATGGAGTACAGAATGGCTACAAAGGGAGAGTGCGATACTAGCACTGGGGGCTATGGCAGAGGGTGAGCATGAGTTAATGTTCCTGGCTGGCTCCAATCATAACAAGGTAATAAGGTTGCATTGATTTCATCGAGGAACACTTGAAGGTCCTTATCCCTTACTTGCTCAACACACTGAACGATCCCAAGGTGCGTTATGCGATGCATAGACACGATATACCCCTGATGCTCAGTTTTTGTAGCCCCTTGTGCGTTCAATTACCTGTTGGACACTTGGTCGTTATGCAAGTTGGTGCACGCAACCAGTATCGGAAGAGCATAAGAACCAATACTTCATTCCTACAATGGAAGGCGTGCGTGTAAGATATATGGACTGTTCATTTTTGGCTCATGCCTTCATCAGCTTCTTCGGATGGTTTTGGACGACAACAAACGGGTACAAGAGGCTGGTTGTAGTGCATTTGCAACGCTCGAAGAAGATGCCGGCGCAGAACTCTCTCCTTATCTCGAGCCAGTTCTTCGTAACCTGGTTTTCGCATTCCAGAAGTACCAACACAAGAACATGCTTATTCTGTACGATGCAATCGGTACCCTCGCAGACGCTGTGGGGCGTGCGTTGTCAAATCCCCAATATGTTGAGATATTGATGCCCCCGCTCACTGCCCGATGGAATAAATTACAAGATGATGATGATGATCTGATCCCCTTGCTCGAGGTAATCCCTCCATGACTGGACATAGCTGATACTAACACACCTTTCGCAGTGTCTTTCCTCAGTTGCAATTGCTATGGGACCTGGATTCACGCCATACACACCACTCGTCTTCCAGCGATGTGTCAATATTGTCCACCAATCTCTCCTTCAGTACCAAGCGTATCAGCAAAATCCGGATTTGGATGAACCCGATAAATCCTTCCTTGTCGTGTCGCTGGACCTCTTATCTGGTCTAGCACAAGGACTAGGCATTACTCTGGAGCCCATCATCTCACACACACAACCTAATCTTCTCACACTACTTACTGTTTGCCTGAAGCACCCACAAGCACCTGTGCGCCAGTCAGCCTATGCACTTGTTGGCGATTTGGCGATGGGATGCTTCACTCTTTTGCGGCCCCATCTTCCTGCGATTATGGTAGAGCTCATCCAACAACTCGATCCTGAACCGAAGGTGGAGTTTGTCAGCGCCTGTAACAATGCTGCGTGGTCTGTTGGTGAGGTTGCACTACGCTACGGAAGAGGTAAGGATTTCAACATCTTGCATAGGGCATCTCCTACTCACTTTTCGCTTCTGTAGATGATCCTGAGTTCCAACAATGGGTCAACCCCCTGATTGCCCGTCTCATTCCGATTCTGTTGCACCCAAAGGCACCACGTAGTCTTCACGAGAATGCAGCTGTATCGATCGGCCGGATTGGTCTCATGCATCCGGTTCTTGTTGCACCTCATCTGCCGGAGTTCGCTCAAGCATGGTGTCAGGCGTTGTACGAGATTCGTGACAACGAAGAGAAGGATTCCGCTTTCCGTGGCCTATGTACTCTTGTGCAAACGAACCCTGCTGGTATTGCTAAGGTTAATCATACCTATTGGCAACCCTTGCGAAGGCTAACGAATCATGTTCAGAGCCTATTGTGGTTTTGTAACGCCATTGTCCGGTGGAACAACCCCTCACCGGAGCTCAACGCAATGTTCCAACAAATCCTGACTGGTTTCCGGAACCATGACGTTACTGGGTGGCAAGCACAGGTGGCTGTCTTTCCCCCAGCTATCCAAGATAGACTCGCGACGCGATATGGGGTGTAATCGGGCCTTTATTGCCTTCCCCTGATAATATCTTCACGATTCTACCCATGAACTACGTGCATCATCGAATGTCCCGCTACCATCCGAACGACCACCCTGTACTCAGCATTATCTCCCTGTTACTACCTGTGCCTTCTATCATTTTGTGTCGACCATCGATTGGATTCGTTGTCTGCCTCTTTAACTTTCTTTTCTTCCACATAGTAGTAGTAGTAGTACATTCATCCGGGCCGTGCGTTGTCTCAACCCCACTTTGTAGTTACCAGTAGTTAGTCTTAGTTACCATTTGGCTATCGAATATCTAGTCTGTTTCAACCGTACGTACACACCTTTCCCTCTATCTCCCGTCCCGCTCTGCAGCCAGTCGTTCGTCCTCTCGATGTGTCTAGTATATCTCACTCGTTCGCTCGTTTCTGACACGCGTAATGGTAGAAGCCGCGTCCCTCTTTTTTCTTTCTTCTTTCGTCAAGGTCTCTCGCCCAACAACATACGCATTTTGTAGTAGATGACAGTAGATACAACTTTTGGAGCAACGCACCGACACTTGGATATCCACACTACAACGGTTCTGTACTTGCAACACACCAATTAACAAAGCTTACACCAGACATCGTGAATGGCGATGACAGGTACCATCCAAGCGATCGACGCTGTTTAGTCTATGACTGACCCACGTTCACCGGACCAGAAGGCCATAAATTAAAGTCACAATTTTAAAGGTCACCGAGGCAGATGTGATACATACTGAAGAAGGCAGCGATAAAGCGCAAAAAAAAAATCGGATTTTCGCTCGCTGCGCTTCCCCACGCCGCCCTAGAACCGCCTCCGTGACCCATACGGTCGATCCCCGGGGTCCATCCCGAGTCCGCCGAGTGACCCGGTGGACAAGAACCCACCGTGTCGACCACGGAGTTTGTACACCTTGTAGCCGTACGCCGCACCGGCAGCCACGCCCACGAGAAAGAGGAGTTTGACGAAAAAGGTAAGCCAGGAGGATTGGTGGCTACCCCTGGCACGACGGCTTCCGAAAAGGCCGCTGCCGCTCTCGAGCTTGTTTAGTGGGGCATCTTTGGAGGAGAGTACGGCGGAATGGGTGGTGATCGAGATCACGCTGAGCGAGAGTAAGCGAGACTGTTGACCGATGAACGACAGCGATGTACTCACTCGTGAGTGTCAAATACTTGGCCAGTCAGCGCAGACACACCCAAAAAGGGTGATGCAGGAAGGCTGGCCGCGTCGACGCGGAAACAGTCGGACCAATCGTCCCCTGTAAGATAGCATGAGCCGATCGACGCTACGTGAACTACATGTACATACAGGCTTTGTAGTGAACTTTGACCTAACGTCAAGTGAGCTCAGTCGTGCATGGAATCGATATACGCGACTTACCTCGAGGTACGTGTCTTTCACGTATGTAATTCTCACCTTTGTAATAGCGTTTGTGCGCCGGACCATCGCCTGTCCATGCGTTCGTACGGTTAAGACCGGCTGCCCGAGAGATGAATTCATACCGAGCACGAGCCAACATTGTTCGCGTCGCCATCATGTTCATGATCATAGGCTGTCTTTCCATCGCCAAGCATGCCCACGATACGAGGGAACCCGAATGGATGTCGTGAATTGGCATAACTGGTATGGTCGGGCGTCAACGACAGTGTCAGATACATTTGTGGGAAGGTTAGTGCTCACGTGTCTACAAACAGACCGAAACCCTCAAACATGTCTACAAAAGTGAGCAGAGCGGAAATGAAATGGGTACGAGGCCTTTTTTAAACAAAGTACGCGGCGACGGACCTTTATTCCCAAAAACAGGTCCGGGCTGTGCCCGATCAGCCGTAAGCCAAATCGCCATCCCGTCGCCATACAGATGACTCGATTCGCCAGAGATCTGTGGACGTGGATAAGTCGACATGAAGAACAGGGGAAAAGATATGTGAACCTTGAATTCAATCTCAATGACAAAGTTGGTCGGGCTCAGCGGGAGACGGGACCACAACCATCCCTATGTGATGTCGCCGACGGATCGTCAATCCATTGACAACGCAAGATGCCGGCGCATACCATTTGAGACGGAACACCTCTCGTGAGACGGATATGTTTGTTGGTGTTCTGCCGAAGTAAATCACCAAAGCAGACATATCAGCACCACCTCTTGACATGTAAAAGCCCACGACCGCGTACGACGTAGGCATCCGCGCCAAAGTCCCACCACCTACAGACACACAAAAGGACTCAGAACGCAGCCTTCAACACCTGTACACATACCGGTTTTGCAGGTCTTCATCAATGTACGGTGGGTGTATCGAGTGTGTGCGTAATTGAACGGTCTGTAGATGGCATGGCACATGAGCATACGCTCGACCTGCTCCTTCCGTGTGCGTTTGGAGAAACGGAATCCAGACGCGACTGCCGAGCCCCAGAAAGGAGGGAGAACTCACCCGCTCAATGGTCCGGTCCGCTACCTTGGTGTCCGCAGCGGCATACACACAAGGAAGCGTGCTCGGAAGGAGAAAAAGACTGAGCACGGCGAAGCATCGCAGCGCCGATAGCATGATGGAGTAGCTAGCAATAGGTTTTTTTTATTTTAGAATCGTGAATTGGAAAGAGCGAAGGTGAGCGTTGTTAATGGTTCAGAAGGGTCTGAGTTGGACGAGTGGACGGGCTGGCTGAGGATGGGAGGGCCAAGAGGATGGATGCTGAAGCGTTAGCCTGTCGCCGACCAGGCTGAGTTTCCCACACGCTCTACACGCTCTACAGAAAGACGGTGCACTACAACCTCTCGGGTTCGTACTATTCGGTCGCGCAGAGCGAAAAAAGCTCGCCACGTAACTAATCAACAAGTACCAATGGTAGCGTTGATCATGCAGCGACATCAGGACCTGGCGAAAGTGCAACATGTACTATGCTCATGCCGGTAGCTCAAACTTCTGTCCTTGCAGTACTCTGCGCCGTCAAGAATGTGCACGTGGAAATAACACACGATGAGTTGCAGATCGAGCGAGGCAACGAAGACGCACTTTGTGACGTAGACGTAAAAAAAGTCGAGGTACAGCCCCGTCTGCACCAACCCAGCTACCACAGCTATGGGATCCATCATGTCTTCCGCATAGTATCTGCAACGCCCAAGGTGCATGTCATTGAGCATCATTTTCACATGCCTGTACGACATCGCATACCTATATATCCAGTTGGGGATGTATAATGCTCTGTAGATGCCCAGCGCAGCAAGATAATGGGTCGTGATCGTTTCTGCCTCGCCTGTTCGCTGGAGCATAAACAGCTGCGGGAAAATAGCAACCGCCTCGAGATATATAGAAAAGGCCCAAAATATCTCATTCGGGACAAAGCCATAATTGAATATGAGAGCAAGCAAGAGACAGGGTCCAAGCAGGTATTCGATCTTGAACGTGTCGATGGATGGGTCATGGGTAGGCCTACAACACAGCGCATAGCGTCGTCAACGCATGCCACAGGAACACGTGCAGGACTAACCGGAAGCGGAACTTCATGAGATAGAGGATGTAACAGCTGCTAGCGATGAAGAAGACCTTCATAACAAAATTGTACAACGAGATCCAGTGGAAGAAGAGATCGATGTAGCGCGTGACAAAGACGACCACGTAGAGTGCCTGCGTCTTGAACGAGATGCCTGGGTAGGCAATGTCAGTTTCCGTTTTGACGGGTGCGCACACGAAGACACGTACCGTGGCACGATCTGGTCGTCTGTATTTTGTGCACAAGGATGAATATCGAGGCCAGGTGGGCCAAATCCCCTGTCAGGGCGAGTTAGCAAGTTAGCAGGTCCACTGAGTGTGCACGCACCCAACAACCGAAAAACGTTCATGACTGAGCGTGTAGGGGATGTTCAAAGCGGTGGGCGTGTTCTCCAACGACGGAAAAATGGAGAGCGGGTTCCGTGGTGAATGCGACTGGAGTGTACGAAACGACGTGTAAGCTGGCCATTCAAATTAGGACCTAATATGTAATGATTTCCCACGCTTCCTCCTCCCCCCCACATCCATGGTGAGTTCAGCCGTTCTGTGCTGTTTGCGACGATGTTCTAGTAAAAGGGTCGAACTCCCAATGGTCCTCTATGCTCACGCTGCCCACGAACCCATTCAAAGTGTCTGATGCCCGACACACAGTCGAGACTACGCTGTGACGTTGTTAAGGCCAGACCGACATGCACGACTCTCAATTGACTAGCGCGGCTTCGAGCACAAGAGCCCGCTGGCAAAGGCAGAGCCATCATTTCTATGCGTTTACAAGCCGAGCTCGCGCAGACGAGATACTTTCTGCCACGGGCGGTCACTGGACGTGGTTTCATCTACGACGCTACAGTGCGCAGTCCGAATGGGTAGCGGCGCGCGCCGATAGCGTCCACGCAAGAGAACACTGCGATTGGGCGCGTGGTTGCGTGCGTATATATGCAGGGGCGTGGGTGGCATCTGCCTTGGGCTTTAGCTGGGCTATTTCGGTCGAGGATATGAGATCACATCGGCTGCCTCATGCAGCTCTGAGCTTTTCGAGTCTTCTCGTTGTATATGTCCGCAGTACTGACTTGTTTTCATTTGGCAGATGTCTAGTACCCTTTTTCAGTTCGCGTGCTGGACTTATATGCCAGATTTCGCGACTCGCCAAGTGCTCTCTATGGTCCACCGACTGTCGCAGAGAATGTTCAAGGTATCCCCTCCGCCCCCGCGATCACCCACTTATATTCGCCACTATCGATTTGCCTATGCTGCTGTTGTGCTCTGTTATCTTACATACAACCTTATCGATGCCTCGAGTGGGCTTCCGAAGAACTTTTATGAACTCCTTGGGGTCGACGCATGTTCGGATGAGAGCGCACTCAAGGCTGGTTTTAGGGCATTCGCGAGGAAGAACCATCCAGATCGGATTGGACCTGGGGGAGAGGCACTCTTTATTGATGTACGGGATGCATTTGAGGCACTCAAAGTCCCGGTCGTGCGATTTGCCTATGATAGGTAAGTAAGAAGTATACTGCGAGGCCAGGTTGGTGCGCGTTGTGAACTGAACGATGTCGTATTCGCAGGTTCGGACCGGATGTATTACACTGGCAGGACTGTACGACGACGAAGGACTACTTGAGGCGGGGTCTGCTGACTTCACTACCACGCCATATTATCGCTGGCATGATACTTTTCTTGTTCTCCGTGGTGGGCAAGCAGAGCCCAGTCGCAGCTGTGTGTGTCTGTCCGTTCAAAGATGAATTTGACCGATCTGACATTGGTATACAGTGGCGGTATCTGCTGTTCACAGGGAGTTTCGCACTTGAGCTGTATCTGATCGTTGCTCCCTCGTCAGCACCGCCTGTGGTTTCTGCATACGCCTTTGTTGATCAGGTACCACGACAGTGGATGCTACTGGAGAGGTTGTTTCCGCAACGTGTAGCGTATCAGCACATTCTGTTCCTGCACCAGGTATTTCTGTTTCTGTCGATTGCAGTGTCGAGGGTGGCACCTGTTTTGTTTGCTGATATGATGTCGGTCGACATGGAGATGGATGGGGGAGTTGTGAGGGCAATGGGAGGAAGAATCGGGGAGCTATCCAAAGGCATCGAGCAAGAATGTGAGTATGCGTGCACTTGTGTCGAGCCTCGGCTGACAAGACCAGTATGGCTCATGCTGAACACCGAGCTGCGCGCGACTCACACCGAGGCCGGGGCAGGTGCGCCCCCTGCACGGGTGGCGAATCCAAGTGGGGTGGACGAGTTCCGGATGGAGACGCTGATGCGGGAGATGGAGGAGATGGTGGTAGAGAACAAGCTAAAGAGCGAGGTGGGGCCAATACGGAGTGCATGGGACAAGGCCATCGCGAGGCCTCACCAGAGGGTTCGTGCACGATCCATGCCAATAGCAAATTCGAGCTCCATGCGGCTGCGTTGAGGACGTGTGTGCACCTCCAAGATCGCTGCTGATTGGCTCGTCGGTCACCATTCCGCTTCCCGATATAGATATATCCGTCACGTGTCCGGATCAGCTTATCTTGAGAAATTATTCCTTCAATTTATTTCTGGGCACACCTGGAGTCATCGAGCTCTGCGCTGCTGCACCATGTCCAGTCCCAGCGTGCAAGCGGCCGAGTCTTCCACCGCCGCCCGCCCAAGAGCGAGGCTCACAAAGGCGGGCTCTGCTTTCTTAAGTATGTCTCTCTCCCTTTCCTTCCCATACTGCTCATCCGGAGATCATCAGATCATGCCCGCACAGTCAACCCGTACCCGCAGAAAAGCGAAAAACTGGCCATCCTTACCAGCCTCCATGCCATCCCCGGCAATGAAGCATTCACCCTCGAGAAGCTCACTGGCTGGTTTATACGCCATCGCAAACCATCACGTCCGTGCCTTTCTAGCTCCATCTCCCCGTCTCATCGGTCCCCAGATACAGGCGAACCGCACGCTCCTGTCTTACTCAATGACGAAACCATTCGTGAGTCCACCTACGCACGCACCTCCACACCATCCGTCATAACGTCCTTGTTGGCAGTCTTTCCCAAGCTAACCCCAGTACACCTCCAACAACTCCGGGTGCTATATAAGAAACTACCCGACCCCTCAGAGGGTATCATCACATTTTGGGCAAATCGCATAAATGCAGATAGGGCAGAGGTAGAGGCGTGGATTCAGTACCAGCAAGAAAAAGTAAAAGAGAACAATACCAACGCCATCCCCGGTTCACCTGATCTACCGTCACGAGAGTGTGTGGGGGACGTGGTTAGCGATAGTACGAGCGTCTCTCCCACCACTTCCGAGTTCCCACGTCCCCATTTGCCAACTCCGGCAAAGTCACTTTCTCGATCAACGTCCCCGCAAACGAGGGTGCCATCTCTGCCACCAATAGCAGTCAAGGTCGAAGAACCCCGACAGTGCCTATCGCCTGTGTCGTCGTTGGACACCCCTTCGTTGCAGCTGAGATTGGCCGCATCCAATGCGCACTCGAATGCGCCCCGCTCCGTGCTGGATGGATTGACACCATTATCAAGACACCGACCACCGGTAAGTCGATTCAGTGATAAGGTCAGATGGTTCTCTGAACAACGTATCTTCAGTCGGTGCAATGGGCAAAACCATCTCCTGTCACGACATCAGATCCCAGTGCCTTGTTACGCGTTGGTGAGGAACCATCTTGGCAGGATTCAAATGCGATGTTGGCAGCAACAATCAGAGACAGCCTTCAACCTGACACAATCACCCACGAACAACCACCCAGGACGGTGGACGAGTTCGCAGAAAGGTTTCAAGAGGTCGAGAATATGATCAACGCATTCATAAAAAAGTACGATAGCGGTCAGCTTGTACAGTTGGGCTGGGACACCGAGTAGTGAGCCGCTTCTCTGTAAAGGAACGCGCGAGACTGACCTTCCGCAGGTCTCAGCAAAGTTGCATCATAATTCTTCCAAAACACACGCTGTCCACACCTACCGTACTGTGTGTTTGTATGTCCATAGACGTTCTCGTGAATACACACAAGTATAATGTCATGAACAAGGTTGCCATCACTCGGGGCCGGAAACCGGATACCGCCGATCGAGATGGACAATGAAAGATATATCCATTCCTAATGTCCACAGTCCTCCTTTGTCCCCAACCATCATGACCGACAGCAACGTCGCCGTCGGCCCCTACCCCGACCATCTTTCCAAACAACTTGATACCCTAGCTGCTGCCTCTCCCGTCCCCTCTACCCCCCTCCATATCCTCTCAGAATACCACAGAGGCTCCATATCCACCACCAGGACGTCTTCGACAGAGTACAGCATTCAGGACGTCGATGAGCCTCTCATTCCACTGCCAAGAGTCACCTCTCGCCCGAGGGCTAGCTACAGGCTTGCCGACTTTATCATACAAAGGACCTTGGGCACCGGAAGCTTTGGGAGAGTACATTTAGGTCAGTTCTTTGTTCCAAAGAGAAAACAGTTGGGCGTCGTTTCACTTTCGCTTGCTTCATGCACCACTTTTTGACTTTCAATTCTTTGCTTCCCTGTCCCTCTTTTCCCTTGCAGTGCGCAGCAAGCATAACCTTCGTTTTTACGCAATCAAAGTATTGAGCAAAGACAAAATCGTCAAGACAAAGCAAGTTGAGCACACGAACAATGAAAAGACGATTCTAGAGGCTATCCAGCATCCCTTCATCATCAACCTCTGGGGTGCATTTCAAGACGACTCCAATCTATATATGGTCATGGATTATGTACCTGGAGGGGAACTCTTCCCCCTCTTGAGGAGGGCAAATGTCCG
>JBBPKN010000339.1:0-46196 GCA_038089275.1 Pulveroboletus cf. rosaemariae
TTCATCAATTCTATCTTCACTGATCTTCTTGCTGTTTTGGTGATCATTTATTTGGATTATATCCTAATTTTCTCTGCTAACTGGACATTTCATACTGAGCATGTCCAAGAAGTCCTCCACTGTCTCCAGAAACATAGCCTCTTTGCTAAATCTGAGAAATGTGAATTCCATACTGATTCCACTGAGTATATTGGGTACTAGCTCTCCCCTTCAGGGCTTACTATGTCTCCTGAAAAGGTTCAATCCATCCTCAATTGGCCTAAGTCTCACAAAGTTTGAGATATTCAGTCTTTCCTCAGTTTCACTAATTTCTACTGCCACTTCATCCAGGGCTACTCTGATATCATCATTTCCCTGACTTGCCTCACCTGCAAGTCTACTCATTGGGATTTTGACACTTCTTGTTGTGCTGCTTTCCAGTACCTCAAGGATGCTTTTACTTCTGCTCCTATTCTGACCCATTGGGTCCCTGATGCTCCTCTCATTATTGAGACTGATGCTTTAGACTATGCAATTACTGGAATCCTCTTACTCCAGTGCCTGGACAATGAGGTCTGCCCTATTGCTTTCTATTCATGTATGCTCACTGTATCTGAACTCAACTATGATACCCATGATAAGGAGCTCCTTACTATTTTTACTGCATTCATGACCTGGCATCATTACCTCAAAGGTTCTGATTTCCCAGTGAATGTTGTCACTGATCATAAGAACCTGGAATATTTCACTATGTCTAAGCTTCTGACCTGCCAGCAAGTCCAGTGGTCAGAGTTTCTCTCTCAGTTTAATCTGATTATCTGTTTTTTCCCTGATTATTTAGGTGCTAAGCCTGACACTTTAACTAGACAATGGAATGTCTATTCCAAAAAGGGGAATAGCAACTATGCCCTTGTTAATCTGCATAACTTCTAGCCCATGTTCAAGCAACTTGCTGTGTCCCTCTGGGCTTCCTCCCTAGTGTCTCTGATATTCCAGTCCACATCCCTCTTTAACATTAAAACCCTCCATTGTGACATCCTCTCAGCACTCCCTTCTAATTCCACCACCTCTACCCACTTGTCCAGTACCCTCTCATCTAACTCTTATTGCTCTAGAGACCCAGAAGGCTTCTTGCATCTGAACAACCACATTTACATCTCTGATGTCTCCAATCTCCACCTCTGGGTTCTCTGCTACAAGCACAACCACCCCTTATCTGGACACTTCAGTCAGAATTGGACACTTGAGCTTATTTACCAAGAATATACCTGGTCTGGCATTTGAGCATTCATCAAAGAGTATGTTTTTTCATGTATAGCTTGCACCTGTGCCAAGGTACCCCATCACAAACTCTATGGTTTCCTCAAGCAGCTCCCCATTCCAGAAAAGCTGTGGAATTCCATCTCTATGGATTTCATCAAACAGCTTCTGGCTTTCTCCAGTCACTCCACCATCCTCATTGTTGTAGATCATCTATTGAAGTAGTGCATTTTCATCCCTACAGATAACATGGTAACCTCTCCAGAGCTTGCTAAACTCTTTTTACTCCATGTTTTCTCTAAACATGGAGTTCCCTCCCATATTACCTCTGATTGAGGTTCCAAGTTTGTTTCCCATTTCTTCCATTTCCTGGGTCAAGCCCTCAATATCTGCCTCCACTTCACCTCTGGGTATCATCCAGAGGATAACAGTCAAGCTAAGTGAATGAACCAAACCCTGGAGCAGTATCTACATGTTTATTGCAACTATTAGCAGGACAACTGGTCTGAACTCCTGCCCCTTGTGGAGTTTGCTTATAACAACACCTCTAATGCTACCACAGGTGTTTCCCCTTTCTTTGCTAACAAGAGCTACCATCTGAACATCTCCATGCACCTGAAATGCAATCTCACCTCTAACTGAGCTCAAAAATATGCCATTGACCTTGATTCTCTCCATATCTTCCTTTGTAAAGAAATAGCTGCCACCCAAGTCAGATACCAAGGATCCATGGATACCTGACAATCTCCAGCACCAGACTTTAAAGTAGATAACCAGGTATTTATCAAGGCTAAGTACTTCAGAACTACATGGCTGTCCAAGAAACTTGCCAAAAAGAACTTAGATCCTTATTCCATTATTGCTCAGGCAGGCTCACTATCCTTCATACTCCATCTCCTGGAAAACATGAAGTCTGTTCACCTGGTCTTTCATGTTTCTCAACTTGAATCCTTTGTCCCCAACATGATCCCTGATTATGTGCAACCACCTCCACCACCAGTTGAGATCAACAGTGAACTGGAATTTGAGATCTCCAAAATCCTAGACTCAAAGATAGATCATAGGCAAAGGAACTGCAAATTACTATATTTGGTTAAGTGGTTAGGTTATGAGGATACTAATAAGGAGACCTTGTGGCTTCTTGCCACTGAATTAGGGCATGCTTTGGAGAGCATTGAGGAGTTTCACCTTTGTTATCTGGACAAATCCAGGCCATCTTATGATTAACCAACTGAGTAGTGGATCTAGTGATCTAGTCACAAGATCCCCTATCTACTCAAAGCTCACCTTTTTAACCTCCTTGTCTACCATGGAAATTCTGCCAATCTCCACACAAAGTTCTAACAGCTCTGCTGCCATCTCATCAATCTCTCTATCCTCACCCCCTGAACTCCTGACTTCTCTGGTTTCCTTCACCCATGCCTTTCCCAATGCATCAACCAGCCACCCCAGCAGCTGGTTCTTGTGCTTTGCCTCCCACTATACCTTCCCACCCACCCCCCTTATTGATGCCTCCATCAGGTGATAGCCCTCAGTCATCTGCCAAAGACCCTCTTCTGTCTCCTCTGAGTCTGCCCTGCTATTGGGCACCTCTTTCTCTCCCACCTTTTGTCTCCACTTCCTCTCCAGCTTCTCCTGGCCAGGGCAGTTACACCTCACCTTTGCCTCTATACAGGCAAGGCATAATGTCAACTTGCCTGGGCCCACCTTGCACTCCAATTCCCAGTTGTCACACCTCTGGCACTCTGGTCCCTCTTCTGCTCTCCTCTTGCCATTGCTGCTACTTGATCCCACCTGGGCTTGGTGAAGTTCCTCCACCTAAGCCAGGTTTGAGTGCTAGGCCCTAATTACATTTCCAGTACTCACCTGTTTCTGAACCACCTCCACTGCTTTCCAAGCCTTCTCTGCTTTCTTTCAAGCCTCCTTCTCTCTCCTCACTTTTCCCCACTGCTTCTGCTCAGCATACTTTGCCTCACCAAGCTCCTCTTCATCTTTGACACACTCCTTAAGGTGCTCATCAGACCAGGTGTGAATGTTAGCAAATAGAGACATGATAAGAGGAACTAGTATGGAAGTTTCTGGGGTGGTATTTGCTTTTATGGGTTTCTGACCAGCTAAACCCTGATGCCCATGCCACTTACTTATTCAGTGAAAGCATGTGCTTCACAGCCTTCAGGGGTTCAGGCCTTAAGAGGGAAATACTGTCACATCCTGTGCCAATGAGTCAACTCCACTATGTCTCTAGTGCAACTTTGATTGCTTTCATGCTTTAAGCTGTGTATTTTCTAGTTCCCTTTACCTCCATCTTTTCCTACCTAATGATTGTTTCCAACTTTACCTATGCTAACTCCATACCATTCTGATACAACTCCATAGTTCCTCCAATCCCACTTTCTGTTCCTGTTCCTTTCTGCCTTGCTTCTCTCTGTTACCATTTAGTTTCAGTTTGACATTATTCAATATTGTCTCCTCTGACATCTCCATTTGTATCCAGGATGCATTGGCATCTGCTTCACTTATGAGACAACTCCTTTCATATCTCTGTTTCCTTCTTAGATAATCTGCCTCTCTGAGGTATAAGTACTGGAGCTCTGTATCTTGTACTGGAGTTGAAAGATCAACCATAACATGATGTTATGATCCCCTTAGACCCCCTTCTGCTTCACAACTTGATATTATACCCTACACTAAGTCTCATGACTTACTTCATGACTTGACATTGTACCTCTTGTTGGAAAAGACCCTACAATCTATCCTGGACCTCTGGTAGTTTCTGACCCCTCCATAAATTGGGGCACCCAGTACTAGCATAAGGGCACACCACATAAGATGAAGCCAAGCCCTGTCCACTCCAGAGTTATCTGGAGTACACCTGAAGTATATCACAATCTTATAACAGTAATTCACTTCTTTGCTATTGGTAACCAGTCTGATTTTGTCTTCATACTGGTATCAAGTTCAGTTATCATATTGCCCCTAGCTTTAGTATTCCATTGGATAACCCAACTTCATGTCTAGCAAGAGCAGATGTACCTTGGTCCTCCTCAATCCCCATCCCACAAAAGGCCTTAGAATCTGTCCACTTTGTGCATTTTCAAAGGGCTACATCCATTCCTACCCAGGCAAGGCATAACAAGGGCTAGAAGTTTGTTAATGTAGCTTTTTTCCTTACTATCTCTGAAAACCAGAATACTCAAATCTTTCAAATACTTTGATCTTGCTCTTGACAACTTTCATAGACTCTTCATTACTTTGCATGTCTGATTACCTTCTGACCTTGCACCATAACTACTTGAGTATTGTTTTAAGCTTGATCACAAACTTCTACTTGAAACTTTCTTCTGATTAAAATATACTTTTTGATAAAGCAGAAATTTTAACTGCTGTCTTGTAACTCAAATACTTGAATATTCAATACTTTTTCAAGTAACTGACTGCTGGCTATACCCTGAAATCAGACTAACTGCACTAATATCAATTTCTTGCATTGAAACTTTTTTCAAGTCTTCTCTAATAATTTCACTTGTTATTTTAGACTAAGACCATTTAAAGCACATGGACAATTCCTTGACTTTACCATCAGATTTTACTTCTAGGCTACTAATACCCTAATAGTTTTAGAACATTTCAGTTTATACTTGAACATCTTTGTCATTACTGTTAATATCTTCCAGTTGCAATCCAGTTCTGTATTCTAGAGAAAGAAATCCATGAAATGTCTTATGTCTGCTTCATAATCTTCACAAGATAACTCCATAGATAGACATTTTCTTTTTTATAATCTTAATCTTTTTGCTTTCTTAACTTCTTGACTTTAACTCTGAAAGATATTCAAAAACCTTATAACTTTCTTTATCCTTCTGTTTATCTCCAGCTGAATACTCATCAGATAACTACTTGCACCTTCTGTTCATCTCCAGTGTTTTTATCTGTCACTTGAACTACTTTGCATCTTTTTTTCATGTTCAATGATTTTATTCTTGCAACCTTGTAAACTTTCTTGCAACCAACTTTCTACTTATGAGAGCAATGGCTCAATCACTTTCATCTCTTGATTGCTCTGTTTCTCTGATAGTTTTACATTATTTTGGATCTTGGCAAACAACTCATCTTTTTTTCTGATTGTTAAATACTTTATTACTCTTTGATGTCCAAATTCCCAAACACAATATAATGCTGTAATGTTTTCTTCAACTCTCATACTCCCAAATCATTGCTCTAAAAATGACTATTTGATAAAGCAGATGTTGAACTGCAAACTCTGATTTAAAAACAAAACTCTAACTCCTTCTTCTTTGACTATTATAAAGGATATTTTTCTTGACTGAATCCATATGATAGCATAATGCAATGAAGCACCCAAACCTTCTTCCAAGATTCTGAATATCAGAAAAGAGCTTGTCTTCATTCTTAAACTCTGATAGTTTAAAGTCATTTCAAACTTGTCTTTTTCATTTATCTCCAGTTACTCCTTTTCTATTTATCATGGATTGACATGCAGCTAAGCCACTCCATAACATTTGTCTCAGAATAGGTGAAATTAGATGCTGAAAGACTCTTCTGTTATCATACATTTTTTGTATTACAATCTTACAATCTTTAGCTAATTCCTTGCTTTAGACTAGATATTTTATCTTTGGCCCTATATCTTTCTTTCTACTTAGCAGTGAGATTTGCAGTACTGTAGTTGCTTGTATTTATTTGTGTACTATAGATATAATAAGGCAGTCTAGTGTCTCAAGTCTCTTTAAACTTAAATACTTGTACTACTAACCTTTTTTGATCCCTTATAGCCTGCTTTCTCAGTCTTTTATGTTTCCAATTCCTTATTTACTCTCTTTCCCCAACCCTTCTTTAGGGGTTAGTATTCCTCAGTGTTCTCCTTTGCTCTTTCAGCTCTTACTATTTACCTATGACCAAAGTTATAACATTTTGCACTTTAAATCACATGACTTTATCTTATCTTCACCATATAGTTATCTAATCTGCTATCTTATCTAGGCATATGACAGGTCACATGACAGGTCTAGACCCAGGGCATAGGGTTAGCCTCATGTTTTTAGCCTGGTTTTTATTTTCACTTTTCTTAGCTTTTCTTTCATTTCAGAAGTACTATTCTCTTTTTGCCATTGGCTATTCTCATGATATCTTCTCTTTCTTTTGATATCCCTGCAGGGTCTGTGGGAATATTCACATTAGGGTCCTGATCTATGCATCTTTCTGTGACATATAAATACTGTAGCTCTATTATTTTAAAATCTTAGTCTTGAGTACTTGTATTATATAATATAGTGTTCACTCATATGTCTCTATATCATCTCTTATACTTCAACATCAATCCCTTTCCCAGGATAAGTTAGGGTTGCAACATATTAAATCTGTTCAAGTCCATAACATCTTCTAGTTTAATGTCATTGTAGACCTTATCTATGAATGAAAAATTCAATAACTTCAAGTGAATCATCAAATCTTATCCCCTCTTCAGGCACAAACTCCCCCTAACTTCTTCAACTACTGAATAGCCTGAATGAGAGTTATTATCATCAATCTTCAAAGTTGTCTTCTATCTTCTTCCATAATCTGAACTTTCCATGTCTACTTATACTATGGCTTTTGTCTATGTACTCATATATTCTTTAGTTTTATGTTATTTCAGATCTTGGTAGTTTATAGTTATTCTAGACTTATTCTAGAACAAAGCTTCCACTGATCAGAGTAAACCTTTATGTATTCTTCCAGAACCACATATAGATTCCAGTCATAATCATTGAACTTCTTCTCAGTTTCTTTCTTGTCTTTGGATAATGCTTGCTAGTTTTACAAACTCTAGTAAATAAACTACAATCTCCAAACAGCAACAAAGTCTAAGCAATCTAAAATAAACAGTGTGATTTCTATCTTGTTTTTTCTAGATACTTCTAATCTGAAACCAAACCTTTCATGTTTTTAGTACTTCCTGATGTAATGAATTAAATAAATGATATCTGAGCTTGTCAACAATTTCAACCATAAAAAGAAGAGGTTGTTAATTTTCTAAAATAAAAACAAAGTGTTATGTTAGGCCTGGGTAGGGACTAGCATAGACCTTGCTAGGCAAGGGATAAGGGAGACTCTACCAAGGGTAAGTCTTGAGAATGAGTGAGTAGTATTAAAACTATATCTCTCAAGTTTGAGTATACTGTTAAAACATATACCAAGTTCCCTTCTAAACAAAACCCTTATTGCTAGAGGACAAAAGTCAGATTCCAGTACCTTATTGGTGCATGAATCTGAGGAAAGGTCATAACTCCAGAGATTCTGGAGACATCTGGAGGGATCCAGAGGAATCCAGGAAGGGTTTCATTGATCAAACAGGACTTAGCTTTACCTTATGTGGTATACTCTTATACTTTCCAGTGTCCTGATTTACATAGATGTTGGAGGTGGAAAAGAAGGCTATCTTGGCACTCAACAAGAAGGATAGGCAAGATGAGGAGAGTCAAGCCTAATCATGGGGGTGGGACCTTATGATTCCTTTAAGGATATTGCTTGGCTCTGAAGATACTCTGGAGTAATCTGGAGGGTCAAAGTGAACCCAAGGGCTCAATCAGAGTAAGGACAATGACAAGAGAGTGTTTATGTCAATATTCATACTGAGGTACAAGATACAGGACTATCTAGGAGTATAGCAAAGTAAAACAGATGCAAACTCAGAAGTGAAGCAGATGTCTAGATATCTAAGAAACAAATGGAGATGTCAGGGAAGACAATATTCAATCATGTCAGACTGAAACTGAAGGGTAACAGGATGAAACAAGGGGGAACAGGAACAGGAACAGGAATGAAACAGGAATAGTAACAATAACTGAGAGCAGGAATGGTAATGGAGTTATACTGGAGTGATCCAGAGAAGACAAAGTGAAACTAAGATAGTACTTAACTGAAATAGAGATAGGGCTGAAACAGAATAGGATGGAGCAGAAGCAGAGAGCCAGGGAAGCATATACTGATGGAGGGGCAGAAAGTGTACATGCATAGCTGGGGTGGAATAAAATAGTGACAGAGGGCTGGAGTTGCCTGGAGGGAAGTAAGGGGGCTAGATTGGTTTACTGGGTGCAGGAACCAGTCATAAACCAGGTCAGAATTGAGTCAGAATGGAGTTGGAGGTATAGAATATGACAAGTAGACAACAAACAAAGTGTTGTATCTTAAGAAACCAGCAACAGATGCAGGGCTGTGCTGAAGTTGGATGCTAGAGTGACTTAATGCTTTAGACTGGAGACTACCAGGTCAAAACAAAGATGAATTTCAAGTACTAGATATAAGAACAAGAAATATGCAAGAATTACAAGGTAGAAGTAGTGTAGAGAGAAGGACAACAGGAAGTATGCTACTTTATAGTACAATGAGTAAGGTTCAAGTAATAACAACTATAGTAATCATGCTGACAAATGATGAGTAAGGTATCTGTGTAGAAATAGATAAAAGGCAATGAAACAATTATATGTCAGCTGATTAAGAGATAGAATACCTGGGCAAAGGGTGTAACAAAAGAGCAGCCTAGGCTGGGCTAGGATGTGAAAAAAGTGGAAGTCTATCATAGAAAGTAAACAAGAAAGTACCCAGGGTATGCAAAGAGCAGAAGCTATGGTAAGAGCAAGACAAAAGAAAGAAAAGAAATGAGGAAACATAACATTATCCCCCTGCTAGTGATAAAGGACTCCCTAAACCCTTAAAAATAATCATAGGAGGGGCCCAGGGAGCTGGTGATGTTGGCCCAGCCAACCTTATTGATAATATCATTGTAAAAGTTATCATCAGTATGATATAAAGGTGGAGGGGGTAACAAAGCTGCTGAAGGGCAGTGGTATGACCCTTGGGAGCAGTAAGGACTGCAAGATTATTGGAAGGAGCATGAGGACCCATGGGAAGAGTTGTGTAAGGAGCCATAGAAGGAAAAAAACAATAAGAAGGTAACAAGAGGGTTAATAACATGTTGCTGAGCTGGATAGCAAGCCTGAGTATGTCCAGGGAAGTTCTTTCCATGGATGTCATTTTCATGATAGGGCAATAATAATGATGCATGGAATACTGGGTGAATCTTCCATGTGGATGGAAGACAGAGGTAATAAGTGATAGGGGAAAGGACTTCTGTGATAGTAATGGGTTCTTTCCTTTTTGATGAGAGTTTTGGATGAACAATAGCCTGTTTCAAATTACAGGCTTTCAACCACACCTTATCTCCTTTTGCAAATGGGGAGAAGATGAAGTGAATGCAGGACACCATGGTCTGATGTGCAATGTCATGGGTGGTGAGGGCTTCATCATGAGCTGCAAGGAGTGCCTTGGTGCAGTCAGCAATGCAAGGCATCAGGAATTCCTTTATGATCAAGGGAAGAGCACAAGATTCATATCCCATCATGAGGTAGAATAGGGACTGTCTAGTAACAGAGTGGGGGTGATGGTTGTGGACAAACTCAGCATGGGTGATGGAATCAGCCCATCCAGTGGGATTAGACCTGCAGTAGATATGGAGGTAGGTCTCAAGCTCTTGGTTAACACATTTAATCTCTCCATTAGACTAAAAGTAATATACAGTGGAAAGCAAGAGATTATACTCAAGGAGTTTACCAAGCTCCTTAGCAAAGGCAGATATGAACTGAGGGCCTCAATCAGAAATGATCTTGTTATATAGCCCAAAGTGAAGAAAAACTTTGTGAAAAAATAGAGTGATAATGCCCTGTATGGTGACAGATCTCTTGGTAAAGCAAAGAATTACCCCCTTCATAAGCCCATGGTTAACCATGACCAACAAGGCATCAAAGTCAGAGGAAGGTGGGAAATTGGTGATCAGATTGCAAGAGATCTGCTGGAAAGGGTGAGTGGTGGTGGAACAGATGGGAGAAAGAGTGGGGGTGGAAGAATAAGTGTTTACTTTGTTCTGCTGGCAAACAGGACAGCTGGCAACATAGTTGTGGATGAAGGTGGTGAGGCCAGGCCATCAGAACTCAGTGGAGACAAGCTAGTGAGTTTTGAGGTAGCCAGGATGGCTGGTGGAGGGGTGATTATGGCAATGCTGGAGAATTTCATGGTGGAGATTAAGGGAGGAAGGGATAAAGACATGACCTCTGTAGGTGAGAAGTCCATCAGTTTCAGCCCAATCAGAAGTGCAGAAGTGGAGAATTTTCTTATCAGCAGAAGCATTGAGCTTTTGAAGGATGGGAAGACAAAGAGGGTCATTGGTCTGGTGCTTTTTAATGTGAGTAGTGAGATCAGCATTGACAAGGTTAACAAAGAGCTCTGGGGGAAGTAGGGTAACCTCTTGATTATTGAGAGAGGTATCAGGGCAAAGATCAGGACAGCAAGAGAGGATATCAGGCCCAGCTAGAGAGGTACCAGCAATATAAGAGAGTTGCAGGTCAAAGTTGGTAATATTAAGGAGCCAATGAGCTTGGCAGCAGTTAAGCTTCTGGGGAGTTTTAAAATAGGTCAGATTCTTATGGTCAGTAAAAACCTGAACAGAGGTTGAGAAGCCAAGGAGATATTGCCTCCAGGCTTTCAAGATGCAGATGACTGCAAGGAGTTTGTGATCATAAATGTTGTAGTTCTGCTCAGTGGTGAAGAAGGTCTGAGAGAGATAAGAACAGGGATGCCAATCCCCATTAGTATTGGTCTGAAGAAAAATACCACCTAATGCATAAGTGGAGGTGTCAGTGGCAATGGCAAAGGGATAAGAGAAATCCAGCATCTGAAGGACTGGTTATGAGAGAAAGATATCCTTGAATAAATCAAAGGCTTTCTGTGTGGCAGAAGACCAAGACCAGGTTGCAGCCTTCTTGGTAAGATCAAGGAGGGAACAAGTAATGGCAGAATAGTTAAGGATAAACTGCCTATAGAAGTTAGCAAAGCCAAGGAATGAGTGAACATCCTTGACTTTCAAAGGAACAGGCCATTGTGAAATGCCTATGAGCTTGACAGGATCCATGGCAAGTTTGCCAGAATAAACAATTATCCCAAGGTATTTAACTTGAAAGATGGTAAAGGTGCATTTCTCCAGTTTGAGATGGAGATTAAGTTGCACCATCCATTGGAGGTTGTGGGAGGTTCACTCCTAATGGATGTTAGCATCAGGAGAAGAGATAAGGAGGTCATTCATATAGATAACAAGCCATTCTTTGGCAATCATGTCTTGGAAGAAGTTATTCATGAATTGCTGGAAAGTAGTGGGTGAGTTGTTCAAACCAAAGAACATTACTGTGGGTTCAAAGAGCCCCTTATGGGTAATAAAGGTGGCTTTCCACTAATGCCCATCATGGATACAGATGTTATTGTAACCCCATCTGACATCAAATTTCATGAAGAGCTTTGCATCACAGAGCTTATCTATAAGGTCAGAGATAAGGGGCAAAGGGTAGGCATCCCAAACAGTATGCTCATTCAGGTACCTATAATCTTGGCAGGGATGGAGTTTACCATCCTTCTTCTTGACAAAGAAAAAGGATGAAGCTTGGAGGAAATTAAAAGGGTAGATCTTCCCAGTATAAAGGTTCTCTTCAAGGAAATCTTCTGTGGCCTGTTGCTCAGGTGGGGATAAGGGGTAGACCTTACCTATCTTTGGGACAAATGTGTCCTTTAGATTGATCTCATGATTATAAATGCAAGAGGGCAGAAGGCAATCAAGGGTTTTTGGGGTATCAGAGAAAACAGAGGAGAATTGGGAGTATTCAGCAGGAAGGGTAATCTTGGGTTTGGCCTTTTCAGCCTTGATTGCCAGTTTGGTGGATGTGGTAAGCCTGGCTACAGTAATCTTGGAAAGATATGCTGAGCAGCAATCTAAAATCCTGCTAGCATGGCAATTGTAGAGCAAATCACTAATGGACTGCTCCAGGGTGACATAGTCCAGGTAGCAGACTAGAAGTTCATTGTGGGGAACAATGATATTATCAAGAAGTCCATCAAACTGTGATTTATGGATGAAGTTGATGCAATAGGTGGTCACATCCATGGTGGTGGAATCTGGAATGGTAAGCATGTTGGCCATTCAGTCAATGGTGGTGTTTGTGGCCTGAAGCCACAGGAGTCCAAGAATAATGTTCTCCTTCCTGCATGCAATAACATGGCAGGAAATTGGGAGAACTGATTGTTTGAGGTGGAGAAGGAGGTTGCAAGTCCTAGTGATCTTGCCCTTCTTATTCTCAGAGTAATCCACATTGTGAATAATGATGGGTTCTGAAAGTTTTGAGGTGGAGAGTTGGTGCTTCTTGACAAAGTCCCAATTGACACAGTTGATCTGTGCTCCACTGTCAAGAAGAGCATGGGTTACTAGACTTTCTTGACACAAGATGCAGAAGAAACTTGCACTGGAAGATTCATGGATTTATTCAAAGCAGATACAAGTACAGGCATGCAAGAGAGAGAGGGATTACCTTGCATAGAGGAGGTACTCTGTTTTAAAAAAAATCCTAATTACTGGCCATCTTCTTCTTCCTTTCTTTCTTCAATTCTACTCTTGCCACCCCATCATCTGAGTTATTGTCACTAACCTCCTCAATCTTCATTGTTAGTTCTTCAGCAGAAACCATCTTGATGTAAGGGATATCCTTAGCAGGAATGGAGGTGGTGGTCATGAAGGAAAAGGCTGGGAATGCAGTACAGGTTGTTGCAGAATGGCCAGGCTTTTGGCATCTGAAACAAAGTTTATTCTTAATGTAGTGTGCTCACACCACATCTGTGAGTCTGCCACATTTCACAGCATCTACATCCATCACATTTGAATCTTTCTCTGGTTTGAAGACTGTAGTCAAGATAGGGAAAGTTCAAGCAAATGCACAAGGATTCTTTCATTATTGTTTTACAAAGTGGGTGTGCTCCATGGTTCCATGGAAGTAAGTAGCTTTGGAATACCACTCTTTTGCCATAGTGGGGATTATATCCAGGTTGTGGATTTGACAAGTGAGAAAGGAGACAAGCCCTGTTTTATAGTATCCAATCAGCACATTCTGATTGATAATGTTAGTGGTCACCACATGGTTCTGGAACTTAGCAGTGTATTCTGCAAGAGAGGGGGTCCATTATCCTTTCTTTCCCTGTCTCATCTGCATGTTTGCTAGCCAATGAATGGCAGCATTCATGGTGTCTTGCTGACAGAAGGTGTTGAGGAAGTCAGAGGTAAACTTGGAGAATTTCCCCATAATGATGGTTATTCTGGAGATACACTTCTTCCAGTAAGTGGCAGCCCATGATTGGGCAGATCTCTTGGTCATGAAGAAAAGGGTGTAGGCAACCTTCTTTTTATCAGTATTATAGATAGCAGAGTTGTCAAAAAGATAAAACTGGACTATGTCCAGCCAGGTCTCAGCCTTAGAGTGATTACCATCAAAGTGCTCAGGGACACTGAGACAAAGCTCCATTAGCTTGGTGGAGGACAATGATGATCTTAACATGGTGGGAGCAATAGGTGAGGATTGTGGAAGAGTGAATGTGGGTTAGCATTGAACAGGAGTGGGAGAGGGTGGAGTCAGAATGCAAGAGATCTGTAAGAAGAGGAGAGTTTATAAGCTAGATTATGATCTTCCTGGGCTTCTTTCTTGGAGGAAACTAGGATATCTGCAAGTGCATCTTCTGGTGTGGAAGGGCATTCTGGAGGAGAGGAATTCTTGGGCTCTGAAGTGGACTCAAGAGGATCTGAGGTCAAAGCTCTAGGCTCACCCCAGAGAAAGTCAAACAGCAAAGGTTGCTTGGGAGGAATAATGGGGAGCAGTTTGCAGTAAAGGCAGCCACAAGTAGAATACACTACTTCTTTTGCTATATTAGGCCCAGGTAGAGACTAGTGTAGATCTTGCTGGGTAAGAGACAAGGAAGACTCTACCAAGGGTAAATCTCAAGAATAAGTGAGTAGGTGACAAACAAAGTGTTGTGCCTCAAGAAACCAGCAACAGACATAGGGCTGTGCTGAAGTTAGATGCTAGAGCAACTTAATGCTTTAGACTGGAGACTTCCAGGTCAGAATAAAGATGGATTTCAAGTACTAGATACAAGAACAAGGAATATGCAAGAATTACAAGGTAGAAGTAGCATAGAGAGAAGAATAACAGGAAGTACACTACTTTATAGTACAATGAGTAAGATTTGAGCAGTGACAACTATAGTAATCATGCTGATGAATAATGAGTAAGGTATCCATGTAGAAACAGATGGAAGGTGATGGAATGATTATAAGTCAGCTGATTAAAAGATAGAACACCCAGGCAAAGTGTGTAACAAAAGAGCAGCCTAGGCTGGGCTAGGGTGCAAGAAAAGTGGAAGTCTATTGTAGAAAGTAAACAAGAAAGCACCCAGAATGCACAAAGAGCAGAAGCTATAATAAAAGCAAGATAAAAAAAAGAAGAGAAACAAGGAAATATAACACAAAGTATGAGGATTTGAATAAATACCCACAACTAGAGATAAATTATCAATTAATCTACATGAAATAATAAAGTTGAGGATTCTATGATACCCACAAACTCAGCTAAAAGAATAACACTTAGATGATACCAAATGCAATCCACAGTGATCAAAAGACTTGCAGCTACATAACTGGTAAGAATCCAAGGCATTCTCTAGATTTCCATAAAATACTTCTTTTGTATCATAAGCTAGATAGATAGGTGTTTTCTAAAAAAATGCCCAGCTTCCTAATAAGCTAAACTGTCAGTAAAAACCTTCCCTATAATAAAGTAGAAATCTCAAAAAAGCTTTCATATGCACAAGACCAATGTTAACCACCAAGTTCTGGTAGCCTTGATCAAGTGTTACACACCAGCCTAGCTACAGTGGCTCAAAAAACTGTCCCAATGTTTGCATGTTTTGCACTAAATGCAATGGCTATTAATAACTACTAATTATTATGCTAGGCTATGAGTATATGAAATGCTGTACTTGCTCTTGGCTTTCTATTGGTCCAATGACCAAAGCATTTTAGTTATGTTTTGATAACATGGCAACCATATCAAAATGACAACTTATTGGAACAGTTTTTTGTCTTTGAATTTCCATTACATATATTGAACCTTAAAGTGCTGTAAGATGATTATATATCTTAGGTAAGTAATATATTATGTCACTCTTATGTCACTAATTAGCCTGCAGCATATATAAACCCTACCATCACAAATAAATTCCCTTATCTTTATTATAAAACATTTTTCTGCTGCTCAAAGAGATAATATTATTTCTTTTGCCTCTCTTGATTTTTCCTATAGGAAAATTGCATTTCAAACTGGTCTAGGGAAGTCTACTGTGGCTAGAGTCCTTCAGGAAATCCAACCAGAGAAGAAAAATCATTATGGTAATTGTCCTTCAAAACTTTCTCCTACTAACAAGTGTGCTATTATTCAATAAATTCTTACTGGAAAGGCCAGTAATGCAGTTCAGGCCACTCATTTCATCAATTGTATTGTCAGCACTCCTGTCTGCCCACAAACAGTCAGGAATACCCTCAAGGAAACTTCTCTAAAAGCTGTGATAAAGAAGAAAAAACCTCTTCTCTCTACTATCCATAGAAAAAGCAGGTTGGCCTTTGCTTTGAAGTACCAGCATTGGACTTTGGAGGACTGGAAGAGGGTGATTTGGTCAGATGAGACTAAAATCAATAGGATTGGATCAGATAAACAAGAATATATATGGAAAAAGAAAGGAGAGGGAATAAGTTCTAAGGAGATCAAAGGTACAGTCAAGTTTGGAGGAGGATCACTTATGGTATGGGGCTGTATTGGATGAAATAGTGTGGGTGTTTTGAGTGAGGTTGAGAGAAGGATGGATGCTGAACAGTATGTGGCAATTTTGAAGGAAGGATTGTTACAGAGCATGGAGAATTCTGGAATTCCTTTAGATAAAATCATCTTTTAGCAAGATAATGATCCCAAGCATAGCTCTAGAAGAGCTCAAATCTGGTTTAAGGAGCAAGATATCAAGCTCCTGGATTGGCCTGCTTGATCTCCAGACCTTAATTCTATTGAACACACTTGAGGTCATTTGAAAAGATACCTTTCAGGTTATGAGAGGGCACCTACAGAAGTTCATCAATTATGGAATAGGGTGGTGGTAGAGTGGGAAAGGATTTCTGTGAAGAAGTATCAAAAATGGATAGAAAGCATGCCTAGAAGGATTCAAGCAGTTATCAAGGCCAAGGGAGATCATACCAAGTACTAAATACCATATCCTATTTAAAGTCAAAAAACTGTCCCAATGAGTTGTTATTTTGATATGGTTGCCATGTTTCCAAAACATAACCAAATGCTTTGATTATTAGACCAATAGAAAGCCAAGAGCAAGTACTGCATTTCATATACTTATAGCCTAGCATGATAATTAGTAGTTATTGATAGCCATTGCATTTAGTGCAAAATATGCAAACATTGGGACAGTTTTTTGAGCCACTATATAAGTCAAACTACCTCTATCTGTAATACCTCAGTTTGAATATTGAAAAGACCCACCCATCTTGTTTTTATTCTCATCCTCAAATTCTTGTGATTTACCTCTGACTTTCTGGTTAACTCTGAAGGTTATAACAGCCCTTCATTGGCCCCATTCAAGTAAAGTCTTGACAATTCCCCTCTATAACTGGACTAGACACTCCTTATCTTGCCTGCCTTCTTGAGTCTGAAGTTGGCTCTTCTCTGGACCTCTGACTTCTTTGTAAATCAGGACATGGAATTATGCAGGGGTATACCATATAAGGTAAAGCCAAGTCCTGCTTGACTCTCTGGAGATTGCCAGAGTTTGACACAGGATGTTTTATACCATAGAAGATTTTAACAGTTACTCCACAACTTTCATCCGCTTTTACTTACTTGAATCTTGCTTGCTTGTTTCTATGTCTACTCAGTCCCCATGCCATAGTTGTGAGTAAATCTTTCATCTGCATACTTCAAGACTTTCTTCTAGTTTTATGTTATTATAGACTGTAATATTTTATAGTCTTTCTGGACTGATCTTGCTGAATCTAAAAGAATCCACCAAGCAGAGTAAATCTTCAAGTATCCTCCTTGGTCCTAGATATGACCATGTTACTATCATTGATTCTTGTTTTGACTTCTTCTTTTTTCTTCAATGAATTGCTAGCTTGATAAACTAGCCAATGAAATTCTTCTGCCATTTTCAGAACTGAATTCTAGATGGAATAAAATAAGCAGTGTCATTTTATTCTATTTTTCCCTAGCACTTCTAGTCTGCAACTAAGCCTTCCATGTGTTGGTACTTTTTTGAATGATGAATTAAATGAGTGACTTCTGAGTTTGGCAATGATTTCAACCCAATAAATGAGAGATTGTTGATTTTCCGAAATAATAATAAGGTAGAGGGTTTGTAGTAAGTACCCACAACTGGATGAAGTTAATTTTCCCTAATGCTTCTAGTGTGCAGTAAAGTCTTTCACATTGGTACTATTTAATAATGGATTAATAAATAATATGCAGGTTGAACTAACAATGAACATATGACAGATTGTTAATTTGATTTCAGAATGGAGGGTTCTATGATATCCACAAACAATGGCAAGAAAGAATAATAAGTCCCAGATGTGAACCCATTAAAATGTGACCCATAGCAGTCAAAAGACTTGTGGTCACATGAAAGTAATTCAAAGCATTCCCTAGATCTAGAAATGCTTCTTTAATGTTATAAGCTAGATAGATAGGTGTTTTCTAAAAATATGCCTGGCTCCCTAACAAACTATATGTCTGAAGTAGTTTAAGGATATGCTTAGATTCCAAAGTGGTAATATCAGATATAATGTGGAATTACAAATTGCTAGTGGACTATACTCTTTCTTCTTCTTTCAATATCATGGTGAATGGTCTTCAAGCTTTCTCAAAGCATACCTGGCCAGTAAGGTAGCCTTAATTAAGTGTTGTGTTCTTAGCTAAAAGATAAGCCTTTTAACTTAAATAATCTAAAAAGATGCCAAAGTTGAAGTTAGATTGAATAAATAAATAGTGAAGTGGGGTACTTAGGATAGCAAGTCCTGAGGAGCCAGAATATAAGTCACCAGATAGGCCTATACTGCAAGGTACTAGCTAAAACATGATTAAAGTAAGAATAACAAGTAATTAAGGCTGGAAAGCCTTAATAAGAATTGCACTAGCTACTTATACTAATTCTAGTAGCACACAGATCATCCAGTGAGTCCAGCACAAATATTAAATAAGAAAGTAGGGCATAGGGCATGCTAACTGTTACATTTTCTCTATGTTTTCTCTAATAACCCTCTTCTTTACATGCACCTGAGGTGCCTCCTTGTTTATTTCTCTTCTTAGATTCTCTTTCTCGCATTCTGGCCTTATCCAGACTACTCTCTTGTTAGACCCTTTGCCTGGGTCTTCTTATCTCTTACTCAGCTGACTCCTAATCTTCCACTCCTCTTTCCATCCATTACATGGATACCTTACTTACCATTTGTCAGCCTGATTACTTAGTGGTTCCCTACTTGAACTACTATTAGCTGTACTATAAAGTAGTGTACTTCCTGTCTCCTTTTCTTTATGCTACTTCTACCTTGTGATCACCTCACAAGTCCTCACATCTCCACTGCTCCTTGTACCTATGTACCTGGAATCCATTGCTTGTGTCCTGGCACTTATCCAAAGGATCATTAGTGTCTGATCTCAGCACACTCCTGGGAGTATAGCTGGTACTACTAAGGCACAACACTTTATTTGTCACCCTCCACTTGTCTTGAAGCTTACCTTTGGTTCACTTCATTCCCTTCATCCACAGCAAGGTCTACACCTGTCCCTACCCAGGCCTAGTATAACACTAACTGAGAGTATAACCAATGGACCATGCAAATTAAGGGATTGAAATGGAAGAGAAGCTAAGAATAAAAAAATAAGTTAGGAATGGCAGAGATTAAACCATGCCCTTAGCCATGAGGCTGAGGAGATCCCATCTGGATCAAGATCAGATTCATTGAAAATTAAATTGAAAGATACCATTATTGTTATAATGTACTTTTTCACTTTTATCTTTTTTTTTGCATTTCTGACAATACTTTGATGCTTCACATTGTCACATCATGTGACCCTTTCACACCTTCACCATTTCACACCTTCACATTTCACTGATCTAGACTATAAGATTATACCTTATGTTTTACATGTGTATTTCTAGATTCCCACTTCTATTTTGCTATTAGTTAGCCTATTATATATTAGCTTAGGGTCAGTCCATCTTACATGATCTGTGCACCATTCTGTATCTTATATAAACAGGGCATGCAAGCTGGAATTCCCCAATTTTGCATACTTAAGCCTTAGTTGCTTATTTAAGTTCAAGTCTCTTTTTTATCTTTGCCTAGTTCTGATTTCTCTATGTTCAAAGGAACTACTTGTCTTCTTTAGTCTCAAGGTTACACACACAGAGGTATTCAGCAGATAGAATTAGAATACTAGTCAGTGTTTCAATTATCTATTATATTCCATACCAACAAGTCAACTTTGCTTTATCTCCTGTGCAACTCTGGTTGCTTTTATGCTATAAGCTATGTATTTCCTGATTCCCTTTACCTTTGTCCCTTCCTGCCTAATGTTAATTACAACTTTACCTATATTAACTCCATAACATTCCAATACAACTCTGTAGTTCCTTCAATCTCACTTTCTGTTCCTATTCCTTTCTTTCTTACCTCTTTCTGTTATCATTTAGTTTTAGTTTGACATTATTCAACATTGTCTTCCCTAACATCTCCATTTGTATCCAGGATGCATTGGCACCTGCTTTACTTATGAAACAACTTCTTTTGTATCTTTATTTCCTTTTTAAATAATTTACTTCTTCAAGGTATAAGTATGGTAGTTTTGTACTTTATACCAGAGTTGGAATATCAACCATAACACAATATTACAATCATTCTTGACCCTTTCTTGCTTCACAACTTGATGTCATATTCTATACTAAATCTCACAACTTGCCTTATAACTTAACATTGTACCTCTTAATAAAAAAGTCCTATAGCTTACCCTGAATTTTTGACCCTCTTTTGATCCCTTTATAAATCAGGGCACCCAGTACTAGTGTAAGGGTGCATCATATACAGTGAAGCCAAGCCCCACCCACTCTGGAGTTATCTAGAGTACCTC
Source organism: Pulveroboletus cf. rosaemariae (assembly GCA_038089275.1). NCBI lineage: Eukaryota > Fungi > Basidiomycota > Agaricomycetes > Boletales > Boletaceae > Pulveroboletus > Pulveroboletus cf. rosaemariae. Next base: position 20,340 of record JBBPKN010000339.1, read on the forward strand.
CAGAGTATATCATAGTTTTAATATTATCTAAGATACTAGATTCAACTCTAGTTACCTTTAATTCAAGGGACTTTGAATATCAACTTAACCATAACCTAGGGTTTATCCTTGTCTGGCATAGAAGTCTCATGATCATGTGATGGTCATGTGACTTTTGTGCTACATTCATAACACTAGTTCCATGAGATTTTCATTTTAAAATAATCATATTTTTACTACATCTGATTCAAATCACATGATTCAAGGACCATTTGGTAGTTAAGAATTACTACTATATTTCATTCCATTAGTACTAAGCAAGATTCCCATGTGATAGTGCAGAACACTTCAAACTCTCCATTAAAGCCAAATATTGGGCTAATTTTTAAAGTCACTGTATTTATAATTTTATTAAAGCTAAGCATATTTTTCATGCTATTTAATAATATACTTTATATATTACTATTAAGGTTAGTATAAAAAGGATTTCTGAGATTACTATAACTGTCTGAACTCAATGTACTGGAAAATTTAAATTAATACTACTATTCTGTGCTTTACTTCCTTTAGAGACAAAAAAAATGCTTTTTAATTTTCAAAGTATTGCAAAACTTGTCTTGTTCAAGAAGTATTAGTAGATTTGAGCAAGTATTACAACTCTGGTTTTATAATAAGAGCTAAAAAAAGCAATAACAAATAAAAAAGGCAAAATATAAAGAATACTAACTCTAAACAAAAGCTAGGATAAAAATAAAAAATAACTAAAATAATATGCAGCTCATGGAATCACATTACAAAAACCCAGAAAAGGCTAGTGGCACAAGTGCTTATGTTTAAAAAAACTTAACACTAGCCCTGCCACTAGAGAATACTAAATAGAAGAAAAAATTTAGCTAAAAGTAAAAATAAAATGTAATTTCTAAACTACATAGTGATAATTCATAATACATTGTCAATAATTTTCTTTATAGTTAACATTAGTGTTAAATATATGCAAGCATTGAAAAATGGAATTTTAGTAAATTTGTATCTATTAAATAGGATCTTAGATCAAACAAGACTGGGCAGTATGAACATGTTACATGTCACCAGTGTAATATGCACCCATAGCTTGCAAAGGCAGCAGAAAGGTGCCTAAAAATAGTACATACAGTGACTTGCAAAATTAAGTAAATATTTGGTACTTTTGAACTGTTTATTGAATAACTTCAGGGAAAAAACAAACAAGGCCAAGGTCTCAGTGTATAAAAGAAAGAATTTAATCAGGGCTATCTAGTATAAAAAGAATTATGTGTTTTGAATCAGTAACCATGGAAATATAGTCTATTCAAATCAGAGATCCATTTACTCAATTTTGCAAGTGAATATCAGAAATATCAGAATCTGATGTTAATCAGTTGCTATAATATGAGACCCTTAATAGATGATTACAATGGTGCTGCTGTCATGGAAGTACATTATTTTAAAGCTATATAAACAATACTGCAGCACTGTTTTTTATATTATTCATTATTTACCCCATTTCTGCTGTTTAAAAGAAAAAAATTCTTTCTTTGGCCTTCCATGGTCACTCCACTTGTCATATCTCCTCCAGACTGTCTTTGTCAGTCCACTATGTCCAAAGTGCTTCAGAATCTCCTTTTAAATCAAAATATTTCAATTGCTGGTTATTTCTCAAAGCTTTTTGCCATCTTTACTTGCTCTATTGTTACACAAATCAAAACAGCAAGGCTGCCAATGCTATTAAGGCCATCAAGAACAGCAATGCCATTATTTTTCATCCAGTCTTCTTAGATACTATTTGAAGGGTTCTCAAGAAAAACTTATTTAAGGCTATTGTTACAATTCCTCTTTTCTTTCTTCTTTTTCTCTTTTCTCTCATCATAGCTTCTGCTCTTCATGCACCAAGGGTGCTTTCTTGTTCACTTCTCACAATAGATTCTGCTCTTCTCACATTCTAGCCTTGGCTAGACCACTCTCTTGTTATGCCCTTTGCCCAGGCTTTCTATCTCTTAATTAGCTGACTTATAATCATTCTATCTCTTTCCATCTGTTTCCACATGGATATCTTACTCATTATCTGTCAGCATGATTACTCATTCCATCTCCGCTTAAACCCTATTAGTTGTACTATAAAGTAGTGTACTTCTAGTTCCCTTTCTCTTTACACTACTTTTACCTTGTGATCACCTCACAGTCCTCACACCTTACTCCTCCTTGTACCTATGTACTTGGAATCCACTACTTGTGTCCTGGCACTTAACCAGAGGATCATCAGCATCTGATCTCAGCACATCCCTGGGAGTGTAGCTGGTATCACTAAGGCACAACACTTTGTTTGTTGCCTTTCATTCATCTTGAAGCTTACCTTTGGTTCACTTCTTTCACTTTACCCATAGCAAGATCTATGCTTGTCCCTACCCAGGTCAAGTGTAACAGCTATAATAAAGAAGAAAAAGTCATTGCTTAGTGCAATATATAGGAAGAAGCAGTTGGCCTTTGTTTTAAAGTACAACAAATGGACTATAAAGGACTGAAAGAGAGTAATCTGGTCAAATAAGATCAAAATCAATAGAATTGGATCAGATGAAAGGCAATGGATGTAAAAAAAGGTGGGGCAGGGATTAATTGAGAGTGAAATATAAGGAACATTCAAGCATGGTGAAGAAAATCTTATGATATGGGGATAAATGGGCTAAAATAGTATGGGACAACTTGCTAAGATTGAGGAAAGGATGGATACTAATCATTATATGTGTTATGTTTCCTCTTTTTCTCTTCTTTTCCTCTTTTCTCCTATTATAGCTTCTGCTCTTCTCACACCTTTGGTGCTCTCTTGTTTGCTTTCCACTATAGCTTCTGCTCTTCTCACATTCTAGCCTTGTCTAGACTGCTCTCTTGTTATGCCCTTTGCCTGGGTCTTCTATCTCTTAATCAGCTGACTTATAATCATTCCATCTCTTTCCATCCATTTCCACATGGATATATTACTCATCATTTGTTAGCATGATTATGCATTCTATCTCTGCTTCAACTCTATTAGCTGTACTATAAAGTAGCATACTTCCTGTCCTCTCTTTCCTCATGCTACTTCTACCTTGTGATCACCTCACAGTCCTTACATCTCCACTACTCCTTGTACCTACATACCTGGAATCCATTGCTTGTGTTCTGGCACTTAACCAGAGGATCATCAGCATCTGATCTCAGCACACCCCTGAAAGTGTAGCTGGTACTACTAAGGCACAATACTTTATTTGTTGCCTTCCACTTATCTTGAAGCTTACCTTTGATTCACTTCTTCCACTTCATCCCCAGCAAGATCTATGCCTGTCCCTACCTGGGCCTAGCATAACAATATGGCTATTTTGGAGAACCATTTACTGTCTAGCATAGAGGAGAGTAATATTGTTATAGTTTACTTTTTCAATTTTTCAATTACATGACCTTATCTTATCTTTCCATGTGGTTATCTAATCTTTTATCTTATCTAGGCACATGATGGGTCACATGACAGGTCTAGACCCAGGGCATAGAATTAGCCTCATGCCTTTAGCCTGCTTTTTATTTCCATTGATCTTCCATTTTAGAAGCCTTGTTTTCTTCAGCCATTAACTATTCCCACAAGTGCTTCTCTTCCATTTGATGGTGCCTCAGGGTCTGTGGGAATTTTCCCATCAGGGTCTTGGTCCATGTACCTTTCTGTACTGTATAAATACTGTAGCCTTAGCACATCTCAAGCCCTAGTCTTGAACACTTGTATCTTCTAGTACAGTGGCCTCACTAGGGTTCCTATACACTTTGCTTTACTCTCATCCTACCAACATCAACATCGTTTAGCCCTTGATTAGGGTTAGAAGCTCATTGTTGAACACACTGACATCACATACCATAATACTTGCTCAAGACTATCCATACTAGTCAAGGGCTCTCACAGCAGAAGATTGTTTATATGAAGAAAGTGTACCTTTGGAGACACAAAAAGCAGTTGAAAGACTTTGTATTCAAGGCAGTATTAGGATTTGAGGACAATGAGCTTGGAAGGCTTTCATTTCAATCCAGATTTAATAAGTTTAACGAACAAACTCAAAGAGATCTCATTGCTAAAAGAGGCAGAGACTGTTACGGTCGGCTCTTCCTACAAATCAGACAGTGACTAGTCCTGATGTTCGGGCTGGTGACTTCACAGTTGCGATAAGGTCTTGATGATCTAACCCTAAAGTAGGGGCTGGCTTGATGCTATGGTCAATGACGATGATGAATGAATGACAGCAATGAGTAAGGAATGTTCAAGCCAGGAGTGATGAGTAGTGACTTGATTAGCAGCTAGGTAAAGGCATACTAGAATACAAGTGCTCAAGACTGGGGGTCCTGAGTCTTTGGACACTACTGTATAAATACTAATCCCAGATGCGCACGGACCAAGTCCAGGGCAAAGGGAATCTCTAAATATGGGAACTGGGCATAGGGCATGCTTACTATGTGTATGACTAAACGAGCCATGCGGAAGGGGGATGTCTAACATGAGGAGGTGGGAGAATGGAAGGGAAGGGATGTCTAAATAGAAGTCAGGGTCAACGGAGATTAAACCATACCCTCGCCCATGAGGCCGAGGAGATCCCATCTAGAGATCTACCATGATCAGATCTGACCCTCTTCTGGATCGAGATCAGATTCATCGGAGATCCGATCGGGAGATACATCTATCATCTGAGATACTAGATCCAACCATAAGTGTAACCCCAACCATGCAAATAGAATATTAAATAGAGTGCTTAACCATAACCTAGGGTTTGTCTTGTTTTGGCAATGAAGTCCCATGGTCACGTGCTTGTCAGGTGACTGCACGATAGCGTTTGTAACAGAGACTGAAAGATAGCAACCTTAGATCATCTCCATTCTCTTAGGCCTTCCAGATCATTAAAAACAGTATCTCATTGACCTCAAACAATAACCAACAACATTGAACTTTGACCCTTACACAAGCTTGTTCAATGAGCCAGAGTCAACTGAATTAGAATCAACCCTATCCCTTCCAGATCCAACATCCCAGCCCCAACCGCAGTACCAACCAGCTCCATACCAGAGACCCCAATGCTGCTTCCTGCCATTGACCCCTACTATGAGTGGAATAACTATGAGTTCAGATATTGGAGATATGATGAAGACTCTGGTAGAAGAATTTATCAAGATGGAAGGGTTGAAGAAGATCTCGGATCCTGGTAGATGGGGGAATCAGAAGAAGACCTGGAGAAAGTGGTTTGCTTCTCTCTCTGTTTGGGTAGCAGAACAGAAGTGGAAAAACAACAGAGAGATTACAGTGGCTGTCTTGTCCAGGTTAGAAGGAAAGGCAGAGGGATTTGCCCAGATTACCTATGAAAAATACATCAATAGGGAAGGAGAGACAGTAATGTTGGCAGATGGAAGCAGAGGGCCATGGGGAGTAAACACATGGCCAGACTTTGGGGGAATAGTGTTATGAATGTAACATTCACTAGCAGAAGAGTCACATGACAAGCATGTGACTGTGAGACTTTATTGCCAAACAAGGATAAACCCTAGGATATGGTTGAGTTGTTTCTTCAGAGTTTCCCCTTGGGTTTGGGCACAGCTTATAGGATTGAATCTAGTATCTCAGATGAAGGTATCTCCTGATTGGATCTAGATGACATCTGATCTAGATTGATGGATCTGATCTGTGGCAGAGATCCAGATGGGATCTCCTCAGCCTCATGGTTGAGGGCATGGTATAATCTCCACTTACTCTAGACCCTTGCTTCCATTCTACATAGTCTCTCCATTCTACACCCCTTATTCACATGGCCCATTGGTCATATTCTCAGTAAGCACACCCTATGCCCTATTTCCTTATTTAGTGGTTCCCTTAACCTTGGAGGTGGTCTGTGCACACTTGGGCTTAGTATAAATAGCAGAGTAGTTCATTGGTTTCAGCTCCCCAGCCTTAACCACTTGTTTCATACTGTGGACACTTTGTTATCTTGTATATCATCTAGTGCCTTACCAATAAAGGCATTTCCCTCCTAACATCATGATGGCTCCTTAGGCCTTGCTACCCTGAGTCCACTACACCATTCCTCATTCTATTCCAACTGAATCCAACAATGAAACTGACACACCCTCTCAAGGCAGACCATTTGGTGTTAGGATGGGTTGTTCAGAGATCAACACCATAACAAATAGCCATTGAGCTCAGGAATTACTTCCACATTGATGAGCTAATGTATGAAGCCCTCAAAAAATTAGAATCTCTCAGGCATATCTCATCTATTGACAAATACTTGCAAGACTTTGAAGTACTCCAAAGGGATTCAGGGATTAGTGACAATCATGCTCTCAAGTTGATAAGAGAACAAGTCCAGTATCGAGTTTATCAACAAGCTTGCATGTAGGGCATTAAGGAAGACTACATTTTGTTCCAGGAACAATGTAGAATGATTGGTCATTCATTCAAGAGAATGGCCATTGAAAGAGCACCCCCATGATTCACCCCTTGTTTCCCTCCCCCTCAATATCCTCCCAACCAATTTCGACCCACCTATAATCCACAACAACCTTCTTCCCCTTGTTTTATGAACATTGACACTCAACCTGGGCATGGTGCACCCATGAAGATAGATAGGCAAGCTGCAATGCAGGTTAGAACCTGTTTCAAGTGCAGTAAGCCAGGGCACATGGCAAAAGATTGCCATGGAGTTTTTAACCCAGCAGCACTAAGGCCCTCAAATAATTTTGGAAAAGGACCCCAGCCTCAGGGTCAACAGAGATAACAAGGAATGCAGGCACAGTACATATAGCCTGTTTGTTTTTCAGAGTTTACTCTACCCAATGCAAATGGATGGCAAATGGCGGAACCAGTCTCCATTGGACCAGTATACAATATGGCAGATGCTGCTCATTTCCAGGAGATTCCTGCAGCATCATGGGAAAGTATGGATAAGGCCCAAGCTTACTTTCAGGATGTCTTTAAGACAGAATGAAAGCAGAAGGAAGCAGCAGGAAAAGTCTGAGGGATTCTGTTAGGTTAGAGACAGAACTCCCAGTATGCAAATCTCTTTCTTCTTGTTCATTTAATATTTGTACCATGAAATGGAATAAAGTAATTCCTTCCATGATGGCATCTCAATTGAGCATGGCCCTGGATATAGGGTGCTTAATTCTGTCTGACAATATTAACAGACATTTATTTGCAATAGAAAGTAAAGAACAAAAAGATCTAGCCAAACTATTTAATCAAAAAGAATGAGATGAACTTGGATTAAGTGTAAAGATTAATGGAGAAGTTAGAGGAAAAAACAGTTTGAAAATGGAATCATGTGGACTAACTTTTGCAATAGTGGATTCTGGCACATCAGTAATGTTCATTGATCAAAAATTTGTTTGGAAACATGGTTTGTACAAAAAAGATATGTCAAAGCCTTTAACAGTATACAATGCTGACAGAACAGAGGGTAATATTGGAAAAATTGCTCACTATGTTATTATTTATATAGCCATTAAAGGAAAAAATGGGAAATGGCACAGAGAATGTATTAATGCTTATGTTTCCTCTTTAGGAACATTGGATCTTCTCATAGGATATGACTAATTCTCATGCCACAATCCGGAAATAGGTTGGGTAAAGAAAACCATTGATTTTCCTAGGTGTTCCACAGATTGTGATACATATTTAATATCACAAAAAGTCACAGAAGAAGAAATGTTGCAGCTAAAGAAAAAAGTACCAAAGGAATTATGGGAATTTATTCCTGTATTTTTGCAACACGAATCTGAATGCATGCCAACCAGAAAGCCTTGGGATCATGCAGTGGAGTTAAAAGAAGACTTTGTGCCAAAGAAAGGTCATATTATTCCTCTTTCAAATGAAGAAATAAAGGAAGTATGCGAATTTGTTGACAAAGAGATGAAAAAAGGTTATATTAGATCATCCAAGTCACCACAAACTTCACCAGTCTTCTTTATCAGCAAGAAAGATGGTGGGAAAAGAATGGCAATTGATTACAGGTATCTCAATGATTATACCATTAAAAACAATTATCCTTTACCCTTGATATTGACACTAATTGATAGGTTAAATGGAGCTGACATGTTCACCACCCTAGATCTTAGATGGGGATATAACAACATTCATATGAAAGAAGGTGACAAATGGAAAGGAGCATTTACAATGCCAATAGGGGCTTTTGAGCCTCTGGTAATGTATTTTGGGATATGCAATTCCCCAAGTACATTCCAAGCAATGGTTAACAATATTTTCCATGATATGTGGGAACACATGGTCATATATATTGATGATATTATGATCTTTACTAAAGATAAAAATCAAAATCAGCACTTGAAAATAGTTGCCAAAGTACTAGGTTGTCTTCATGACCATGACCTTTTTCTCAAGCCATTAAAATGTCACTTTGCCCAAGAACAAGTGGATTACTTGGGAATGGTTGTATCTAAAAAGAGGGTACAGATGCAACTAAATAAAACTAGTGCAGTCAGAAATTGGCCTATACCAAGAACTGTCAAACAAGTTCAAGCCTTTTTAGGACTCACAAATTATTATTGGTGATTCATTCCGAATTTTGCCAATATAGCCCAACCCCTTAATTCCCTCACAAGAAAAGACATTAAATTCAAATGAACATTGGCTTATATGGCAGCTTTTGTTCATCTCAAAGAAATCCTTACCTCTGAACCACTCTTGTGTTATCCTGACTCTTTTAAACCCATACAACTTGAAACAGATGCTTCAGATGTTGCCATCAGAGCAGTCTTATCCTATCAACAAGATGATGGTCTTTGATGACCAGCTGCCTATATTTCTCACTCTTTGGATCCAGCCAAATTGAATTATCCCATTTACAACAAAGAGCTTCTAGCTGTCATTCATGCTTTACACAATTGGTGCCATTATTTAATCAGATGAGACTCCTTTGAGATCTGGATGGATCACAAAAACCTGGAGTATTGGAAGAAACTGCAAGATCTGTCTCCATGGCAAGCTAGGTGGCAAGCCACATTGGCAGAATATAATTTCAAAATGTGCTATAAACTGGGTCCTACTAATGGAAGGGTGGATGCTCTATTCAGAAGACAAGACCATTTTGAAAATAAACTGGAACCAAATAAACAGATTGTTATGCTTTCTCCTCATATTTTTTATCATGTTATTTCTCTTTTCTCTTTCTTCTTTTCTCATGTTCAACAAGCATCAGTGGACTTATATCTTCCTGCCAACTGGTGTTATAGTTCAGAAAACCACATTTATTTAAATAAAAGAAAACAAATCTTTATTCCTGAAGAATTACAAATAGAAGCTCTTAATTTTTTTCATTCTTCTCCATTAGGTGGTCATGCAGGACAAAACTGCACTAAACAACTTTTATCTAGATATTATTATTGGCCAGGTCTCAATGAAGATATCGCATCTTTTGTTTTACATTGTTTAATATGCACTACATCCAAGGGATCTGAAGCTGTCATTCCAATTCATCCTCTTCCTACAGCATCATCTCCATGGGAAGATATTTCTGTTGATTTCATCACAGGACTTCCAACATCAAAAGGTTTTGATGCTATCATGGTGGTAGTTGATTGGTTTTCAAAAGAAGTTGTTTTTATTCCATGCCATTCTTCTCTTTCTTCTCTTTATGTTGCAGAATTATTTAGGGATCATGTTTGGTCCAGACACAGACTTCCTTCTTCTATTGTTTCAGATCATGGCCCTCAATTTATCTCAGAATTTACAAAACAGCTAAATGAAATTCTTTAGATCAAGCAGAAGATCTCTACAGCATATCATTCTCATACCAATGGTCAAACAGAGCACATTAATAGAGAATTGGAACAATATCTTTGTAACTTTATTGCCAAAAGACAGGAAACCTGGGCAGATTGGATCAAGATTGCAGAATATCATCATAATAATTTGTATTCCACTTCAACTCAGACATCTTCCTTTGAAATCATGAAAACATATCATCCTTGTCTGGGTTTCAAAGCCCCATCTACAATTAATCTGTCCTCTCATTTCTTATGAGATATATCAAAATCATTTAAAGATATAAAAGAAGCATTGGAACAAACTCATTCTAAAATGGAAAAACAGAATAAGACATCTCTTCCACAATATCAGAAAGGTCAACAAGTTCTGTTATCCACAAAGAATCTTATGCTTCCATACCTGTCTAAAAAGCTCTCAAAGAAATGGATTGGTCCTTTTACAGTGCTAGAAGTTATCTCTCATGCAGTTCATCTCAAACTGCCTTCTACAATATGTATTTATCCTACAATTAACATCTCATGCATTAAACCATATTTGCCATCTCTATGTGGGCAAGATATTCTCACTCCTGATTCTATTCTTATTACGGAAAATGGCCATAAAGAATATAAGGTTGACCATATCATTGACTCTCATATTAAAGGAAAAAAGTTGGAATACCTCATTCATTGGTCAGGTTATGGGGAAAATGATTGAACTTGGCAAACAAAAGACGATCTAGCAAATTCTCCAGATTTGATTGAGGAATTTCATAAACTTCATTCTTCTGCACCTTGTTATCTCTTTACCATGGACATCAATTCGTTTTACTTGCTCTTCAAACCATATGAAAACCACACAGATGCTGTATTGTTAGCTGTGTCTTATCTGGAATCCAAGACCTAAAAAGGGGGTAGTGTTATAGTTTACTTTTTCAATTTTTTGATCATGTGACCTTATCTTATCTTTCCATGTGGTTATCTAATCTTTTATCTTATCTAGGCATGTGACAGGTCACATGACAGGTCTAGACCCAGGGCATAGGGTTAGCCTCATGTCTTCAGCCTGCTTTTCATTTCCATTAATCTTTCATTTTAGAAGCCTTGTTCTCTTCAGCCATTGGCTATTCCCATGAGTGCTTCTCTTCCATTTGATGGTGCTTCAGGGTCTGTGGGAATTTTCCCATCAGGGTCTTGGTCCATGCACCTTTCTATACTATATAAATACTGTAGCCTTAGCATGTCTCAAGCTCTAGTCTTGAGCACTTGTATCTTCTAGTACAGTGGCCTTACTAGGGCTCCTATACACTTTGCTTTACTCTCATTCTACCAACATTGACATCATTTAGCCCTTGATTAGGGTTAGAAGCTCATCATTGAACACACCAACATCACATACCATAACAAATATTTCTAATAAAAAAATCATTTTTCAGCAAAACAATAACTTCAAGTATATTTTAAAAAAGGCCAAGAAGTGAATAAAAGATTACAATATCACTATTACACATTAACTTGCATTATGCATCTATTAACTCTAACCTTACCCTAAAAGTTGGCATAGATTTAGAATTGGATTTAGATTAATAGTAAGAAATGAAGTAATGGGCTATTGAGTGAGGATTAACCCCATAAAAGCTAGACTGTGTTACAGACTGGCTTGCATAGGCTCTATGCCTAATTCTAATCTGATCTGTCTTGGGATTATGCCAGTGTTAATGTTAGTTTCAATGGAAGAATAAAAAATAAAGAATAACTCTAACCCTAGATAAGACTTGGGCTAATAGATAGAAGATACTCAGGGTAGCTAGGCCTAAGGAGCAAAGAAGAATACTGGATGCTTATTGAGATAACTAGATGTCTAAACAAACAAGTGCTCAAAGCTAGAAAGCTAAGAGCTATTATAGTTTGAATTTTTCAACTTTTCATCATATGACCTTATCTTATCTTTTCACATGGTTATCTAATCTTTTATCTTATCTAGGCATGTGACAGGTCACATAACAGGTCTAGACCCAGGGCATAGGATTAGCCTCATGTTTTCAGCCTGCTTTTCATCTCTATCTTCTTTCATTTTAAAAGCCCCACTTCTTTTTAGCCATTGGCTACTCTCACATGTGCTTCTCTTCTTTTTGATGATGCCTCAGGGTCTGTGGGAATTCTCCCATCAGGGTCTTGGTCCATGCACCATTCTATATTATATAAATACTGTAGCTTTAGTACAATTCAAGCCCCAGTCTTAAGTACTTGTATTACCTAGTACAGTGTTCACTTATATAACCTCTTTGCTATTACTCTCACCACACTGACATTGACATCAGTAAGCCCTTGATTAGGGTTATCAACACTTGTACATCATCCAATCATAATAAGAGCTAAATAAATGGCCTATTTATACTATCTAGAATGGTGCACAGATTACCAAGCATACCAGAAATAAATACTAATATGAAAACTGGGCATAGGGCAAGGATAAAGGGTATGACTAATGAGCCATGCATATTAAGGAACTAAATGGAAGAGAAGCTATAGAATGAAAGAAAAAATTTCAGAGTCAATGGATATGAATATATGTTAAAACTTTCCATCCTACTAAAAAGAGACTGTTAAAACCTATACCAAGACAAGTATACTTTTAACCAGTTCCTCTTTTTTTTAAATGAAACCCTTGACACTGGAGGTAGATCAGAACTCCAGGGTGCTCTGGAGAGTTCCAGGGAAATCTAGGAAGGGTTTCAATGGTCAAATGGAACTCAGCTTCACCTTATGGGGTGCACCCTTGCACTTCTCCATTGTTCTGATTTACATAGATGTTGGGATGGGTGATAAGGCTGTTTTTATGCTCAACAGAAGGGACAGGCAGGACAAGGAGAGTCAAGCCTAGTTATGGAGGTGAGGCTTTACAACTCCTTTAAGGATATTGCATAGCCTTGGAGGTACTCTGGAGTAACCTGAAGGGTCAGAGTGAGCCCAAGGCTCAAGCAGAGTAAGGATAATAACAAGAGGGTTTTCTGGTGTTTTTGTCAATATTCATACTGAGGTACAAGATACAGAACTCCAGTACTTATACCTCAGAGAGGCAGAACTATCTAGAAGTGTAATGAAATGAGACAGGTGCAAACTCAGAAGCAAAGCAGATGTCTAGATATCTAGGAAACAAATGGAGATGTCAGAAAGATAATGTCCAATCATGTCAGACTGAAACTAAAGGGTGACAGGATAAAACAGGGGAGAGCAAGGAACAGGAACAGAACAGGAATAGTAACAATGATGGTAACAGTAGCTGACCAGGAATGGTAACAGAGTTATATTGGGATGGTCCAGAGATGATGAAGGGAAACTAGGGTAGTACTTAACTGGAGCAGAGATAGACTGGAAGTGGAATGGGGCAGAAAGGGAGTAAAAGCCCAGGGGAGTGTATAATGCTGAGGGGCAGGAAGTGTACATGTGTAACTGGGAGAGACTGGAATGGTGACAAAGGGCTGGAGTTGCCTGGAGGGGAGTCAGAGGGCTGGAGCAGCTTACTAGATGTGAAGATCAATTGTAAGCTGGGTCAAAATGGGGTCAGAATTCAGGTTGGAGGTCCAGGATATGACAGTATTCCCCTCTTAGGTCTGAACCCTTGAAGGCCATTGGCCCAGAGTACAGAGGGTATGGACATGTAATCTGCAATAGTATGGTGGTGGGCATGTGATCATGTGCTTTGATAACATCAGAGGTAGAATGGAGGGTTGTGGAGGCAACAAGCATGTGACCTTGTTTAGTTACAATGGGGTGAAAGAGCAGAGTTTCTTGGCTTACTCATGAATAAAAACGGGGACTTCAATGGTAGCTTGTTCTTCCTTTATTACAATAACATGGTCTTATTCAAAGATCTCATGGTCTGGGCCAACAAACACATCACAGAGTGTGCCAATGATGATAAGGCATTAAGCAATGCCAAATACACTGAGCACAAGAGGTGCACAAAGGCAAGGAAGGAGAAGGAACAGAGAAGGGTGGAAGAGGCCCAGAAGGTGGTGGAGGAGGCTGCCTGAAGGCAGGCCAAGGAGGCCCAGAGGGCCCAGAGAATGGCAGAGGCAGCTACCCAAGAAAAGGTGCATACCACAGTTGTTGTCCTGTGAGTAGCACCACTAATGATCACAGGCAGTGCGAGTGCAGGCCCAAGCGGGGCCCAGCAACAGCAAAGGAAAGCAGAGGGCAGAGGAGGCACTGGCATGCCAGAGGTGTGCAGATAGGGGGATGAAGTGCAAGGTGGGTGTGGGGAAGTCCATATTGTGCTTGGCCTGTCAAGAGGCCAAGGTGAGGTATGAATGCCCCAGGGAGGAGAAGCCAATGTGGAAGTGGCATCAGAGAGATACAGAGAAGGAGCAGCCTGAAAAGAGGGCTTACTCAGAGGGAATGGAGGGCAGTGCCAAGCAGGTGGCAGAGGGTTGTCACCTGCTGGCAGCAACCATATAGAAAGTAGGGAACTGGGTAATGTAGAAGATAAGGAGGGAAAACCAGCTGCTAGCACAGCTGGTTAACATCCTCGATCCTGCATGGAAGGTAAGTGGAGAGAATGCAGAGAGTAGGCCAAAGGATGGTGAAGAGGAAGAGGTGGTGGAAGAGATAGTGAAACTCAGGACAGGAATCTGGGAGGGGGCAGAAAGGGGCGAAGACAAAGACATTATGGTACTAGAGTAGTGTAGTAACTACTCCAGTTGTCTTCATAACAAAGGTCAGGTTCAGGAATAACCCAGGGAGCTGGAAATAAGGATACAAAAAGGGGTTAATGACTTCTGAAGTGAAGGCTTCAAGCCTTGAGTGAACAAGGTCAGAGAACATGCAGAGTAAGTCCAGAAAGTAATGTTTCTGCAAATTGTAATAACCTGTCAAAATGAAATCTCATGACCAGGTAAGTGATACCTTGGGTAATCATGGGGCAATAAGGAGGACAAATGGACAGCCAAGAATGGATGAAAGAAATAGCCGAATTTCCCAAAGGGACAAAATTAAAATCCGATGTCAAAAATGGTCACTTCTGCCAAAAGGACAGGGAAACTGAAAAGAAATAAAGGGTAGAAGCAGATAGTTTCAGGGCTTTGGAATAACTTTTGGAGAGAAAGTCAGAAATTAGACTAGAGTCTGATAGTCAAATGACAACCAAAACAAATGTCAGAAGGGTTAGATCTAGGATGAAGTTGAGGGAGGTTCATTTATTTCCAAAGGGAACTAAACATGATGATTGAGGGTGAACAGATTCTGTACTCAGTTAGAGTCAGAGTTAGCATGGAGTTGGCTCAAGGAAGATAAGTTCCCAAGGAAAAAGTTGGTGCTTATTTTCCTGCTCTATCATGGCTGGATTCCCAAATCTCTACTTCTGGTTGGATAACCAGCTTGCTCTCTGTTCTGATGATGGAATGGCCCTCATAATGGCCAAGAATCAGGAAAGGAGGAGGTGCAGAGTTGAGATATACAAGGCTGGTACTTTAATGGGAATAGAGGAAGCAAACACTAGCCAAAGAGATAGGGGCAGAGTACAGGTCAGAATGGCGGAAGGAGTCTGGAACCTCACTACCCTTAACAAGGCAGCCCAAGGAGTTGGTGTGACAGGTAATGGATTGATTGCCAATGCAATCCATGAGGTTGGTGGTTTAATTCATCAGGACTTAAGGGAGCAGAACAGGCTCCTTCATGACCTAGTCAAGATCCAGATGAAGAAGGGTCACCAGAAGGGATATTTCAGGGCAGAGTCTGGCATTCATGTAAGCAATCATGATGCTTAGCAGAAGGGGTGTGAAGGTTGGAGGACTGGAGAGGAAATGAGGGTTTTTGTGGCCAAACTCAGGGCTGGGATAGAGTCAGAAGATATCATGGTGGGGGCTGGAGAAGACCCAGAGGAGTGGATGTTCTGCTAAGAGTAGCTCACTGGCCTCGCCTTCTAAACACAACAAATGTCTATATACTGGTTGAATTGCATGTTATCTATGTGCAGCAACTAGGGAAGGAAGGTGGGCTACTTTGGGAAGAGCCAGAGACAACCAGAAACAATTGGGGCTGGGTACAGTCAACATAGGTAGGAGCCAGGCACTGCACTAGTGGTAAAGGTGGTCAGAGGGGGCAATCAGTGCAGAGCATGTCTGGTCATTGCATAAAGATAGACAGTTGACCAGGTGGCCTGGGTACTGTGGTGGAAAAGACCAGGGAGAAACCAGAGAATAGAGGGAAGGACAAGAGTAAGGGGGACCAGATTGCTAGGTGTGAGCAGTGATACCCAGTGTGGTCACTAGATGCTATCCCCACCTCAAGGTCAATGTCCCATTGTTAACTAGGAGATAGCCAGGAAAGGTGCCAGGGGCAGCACAAGGCATGAAACGGAAATGGTCCAAAAGGGTCTGGAAAGACAGAAGAAAGGCCAGAAGGGAAGGTCCACCAAAGGACAGACACAAGAATGGAGAGGTCCCAGGGAATGTAGGAAGAGCAGAAAGATCCCCAAAGAAGAAGGAGAACCCAGGGAAAATGAAAGGACAAGTCCCAGATGACAGGTCAGAAGGAACAGAAATGAAAGGCAAGAGAAATGGAGTCATCAGAACAAGGCTGGAAAAACAAGGAATTTCCAAGGCAAATAACAGAGGGGTTCAGAAGGGTTCCAAAGAAAGGGGCAGCATTTCCAGGAGATGCAGAAGAGCAGAACCATTGCCAAGAATGGGATACCCAGAACAAAAGAATTCCCAGAAGATACAGAACAGCAGAAGGTCTACCAGAAAAAGAATACCCAGGGAAAACAGAAGGACAGGTCCTAAGACAACATTCAGGAAAGAAGGAATTACCCATGAGTGGGAAATGGAGTCATCAGGAACCATGTCCAAAGAGCAAGGATTTCCCAGGCAAGAGACAGAGAGGTGTGGATTAATTCTGCCAAATGCCAAACAGGTAGAAGAAATCCAAGCAGAGAATCATAGCAAACTGAAACAACACTCAACCAACTGCAAGCAGGGAAGGAATGGTAATCACAGCACAGTCACAATGGAAGTGTGAACCTTCCAGGGAGACGGAAAAGGATGGAGATGCCTGGAGGGGGCAAGAGGCTTTTGGTATGTGAGACAAAACATGGGGACATGGCAGAGAGCAGAGGAAGAGGGGTGGTGCTTCTGAAGCCTGGTTATTCAGCAAGGTGGGTGTACCTTGGCTGCAAGGATAAGAAAGTGGGTGGCAGAGGTGCCACAGGCAATGAAGAACAATGGTCTAATGCTACAAGTTTGAAGAGGGCCGAAGGTGGACAGAGGTCTTCCTGGTAGGTGTATTAACAGACAAAACTGGCCTGCTACAGAAGCAGAGTGATGCAGTGATGACCACACACTTAGGCAACAGTGTTGTAACTACCAGATCATGACAACAAAAGCTGTGGTTCAAGATCAGAATTAGCTGAGACCAGAGTATTACAGAGCTATGGGGGTGCACAGAATGCTGGCATGTATTATCCAGTGAACAGATGAGGTACTACTCAATACCCGGGGTCAACAGACCACAGTGGGCAAGTTAGTGGTGTCCTAGAATCAGTAAACACAAACCATCCAGCAAAAGGTAATACTAGGCATCAACAGAGTGAAGCCAACTGTTATAAACATTTCAATGTACTCCAGGGGTACTCTGGATAACTCCAGAGTGGATGGGGCTTGACTTCACCTTATGTGGTGTGCCCTTATGCTAGTACTGAGTGCCCTGATTTATGGAGAGGTCAGAACTATTGGAGGTCCAGGATTGGCCATGGGGCTTTTTCCCAACAAGAGGCATGATGTCAAGCCATGGAATAAGTGGAGGGACTTTAGGGTAGGGTACAATGTCAAGTCGTGAGGCAGGAGAGGTCTGGGGAGAATCATAACGTCATATTATGGTTAATATTCAAACTGAAGTACAAGATACTGAACTCCAGTACTTATATCTCAGGGAGACAGATTATCTAAGGAGGGAACAGAGATATGAAAGGAGTTGTCTAATAAGTGAAGCAGGTGCCAATGCATCCTGGATATGAATAGAGATGTCAGAGGAGACAATGTCGAATAATGTCAAACTGAAACTAAGTGATGACAGGGAGAAGCATGGCACAAAGGAACAGGAACAGAAAGTGAGGTTGGAGGAACAACAGAGTTGTATTGGAATGGTATGGAGTTAGTATAGGTAAAGTTGTAATCAATCATTAGATAGGAGAAGACGGAGGTAAAGGGAACTAGGAAACACACAGCTTAAAGTGTAGAAGCAACTGGAGTTGCATTGAAGACATAGCAGAGTTGACCCATTGGCACAGGATATGACACCAACAGTCTTTGTAGGGTTTGTGGAGGTCCGATAGCTTGAGCAGAAGAGGTGAAATCGAAAGAGATAGTGAGGTGTTGGAAGGAGTGATAGTGGGCAGAAAGGTCAGAGTGTTGGGGCTCCCAAATCCAAAATAGGACAAGATATCCAATGGGGGTCATAATGATTGGAAGTGCATGGAAGATGGTGCTGGAGGTTGGGGAGACAAGGGGTACAGGTTTAATAGACTTGTCATGCTCAGGAGATCAAGTCTCAAAAGGCTAGAACTGATGGCCAGAAATGGGTCACCTAGGAGTAGAGAACTGATGCTAGAGGTTAATGATCACCTATTGGTAATCCTGGAGTGACTTGTCAAGAAGGGGCTGGGGAAGTGGCTGGGGGATGCTTAGACTGCAGTGGCTAGATCTAGGCATAAAAAAGTGGTTGAAATAGTCTGGAGTGACAGGAAGTGGTTTTCCATCAAGGATTACCAGATGACAACAAAGTATCAGAGAACCAGAGTCAGATACCAGAGAAGAGCAGGAAAAATGGAGAATGTTATGTTTCCTCTTTTCTTTCTTCTTTTCCTCTTTCTCTTGTCCTAGCTTCTGCTCTTCTTGCACCTTAGGTGCTCTCCTGTTTACTTGTCTCTATAGATTCTGCTCTTCTCATGCTCTAGCCCAGCCTAGACCACTCTCTTGTTTTGCCCTCTGCCCAGGCCTTCTATCTCTTATTAGCTGACTCATAATTATTCCATCTCTTTCCATCCATTTTCACACAGATACCTTAATCATTATCTGTCAGCATGATTACTCATTTTATCTCCACTTCAACTCTATTAACTGTACTATAAAGTAGCATACTTCCTGTCCTCTCTTTTTTATGCTACTTCTACCTTGCAATCACCCCACAGTCCTTGCATCTCCTACTCCTTGTACCTATGTACCTGGAATCCACTGTTTGTGTCCTGGCACTTATCCAGAGGATCATCAGCATCTGATCTCAGCACACCCCTGGAAGTGTAGCTGGTACTACTAAGGCACAATACTTTATTTGTCGCCTTCCACTCATCTTGAAGCTTACCTTGGTTCACTTCATCCTCTTCATCCACAGCAAGGTCTACATCTGTCCCTACCCAGGTCTAGCATAACAAAAGAAGTAGCATGTTCTACTTGCAGCTAGCATTACTCTAGTCCGCTCCCACCATTCCTCCCAAACAACCCTTGCTGTTCAACTCCCTCTGGGGTGAGCCTTGTGCCTCTACCTCAGACTCTCTCGAGTCCACTTCAGAATCCGAGAACCCCTCCCCTCTGGATCACCCTTCCACACCAGAAGACACACTTGCAGACATTCTTGTCCCCTCTTAAGAAGAAGTATGAGAAGACTGTAACCTCACTTATGAACTCTCCCTTTCTTGCAGATTCCCCAAGCCCAGACACCACCATCTTCCACTCCTGTTTGACACCGACCTGCATTTACCCTTCCTCAACCCTGTCCCTGATTCTCCCACCCTACAGTCATGTCAGGCTCTTCCACCTTTACCACCAAGCCTACAGAACTTCATCTTGGTGCTCCCAAACACTTTGATGGTGACCAATCCAAGGCTGAGAACTGGCTGGACACAGTCCAGTTCTACCTCTTTGTTAATAGCATGGTCTACAACTCTGACAAGAAGAAGATTGCATTTGCCCTTTCATTTATGACCAAAGGGCCAGCACTGTCATGGGCTGCAACATACTAAAAAAAGTGTATTTCCAGAACAACTGTCACCATGGGAAAATTTCCCCTTTTCACCTCCAAGTTCCTGAAAGTTTTCCAACAACAGGACACAATCAACACCACCATTCACTGGTTGGCAAATACCCAGATGAAGCAAGGAAAGAAAGGTAAATGGATGCCCTTCCTTGCTGAATATACCACTGAGTTCCAGAACTGTGTTGTCACTGCTAAAATCACTGACAACAACATTCTCATTGGCTACATTGAAACAGGACTCGCATCCTATCTCTCTTGCTGTATCCATAACCTGAATATGATCTCCTCTACTATTGCTAAGTGGTACACCAAAGCCACTCATTTTCAAGGAACTATGGAGCGGGCCTGCTCTATAGAACAACAGCAAAAGAATCCTCACACATTCACCTGGACTCCCATGCCCCCCTCTACCATGTCCAAGCCAGAAAAAGACCTGAATGCTATGGATGTCAATGCTGTAAAGAAAGGATGCCTAACTAAAGCAGGAAGGGCCTTCTGCATCAAGAACAGACTTTGCTTCTGATGCCAGAAACCTGGTCACATCAACACCACCTGCCTGAACTTCCCTGCTTCTTCCTCCTCCTCCACCACCAAGGAAACTCCTTGCATCAAGATGGTCTCTGCTGAAGAACCAATGACGAAAATTGAGGAGGTTAGTAACAATAAATCTGATGATGGGGTGGCAAGAGTAGTAGTGAAAAAAGAGTGAAAGAAGAAGACAGAAAGGCAGGGTTTTTAAAATGGAGTACCTCCCCTACGCAAGGTACTCTCTCATTCTCTTGTGCACCTGTACTTGTATCTGCTTCAAAGAAGTCAATGAAGATTGCAATTCAAGTCTCCCCCTCCACTTGTGCCAAGAAAGTCATAGCTACTTGTGCTCTTGTCGACAGCAGAGCACAAATCAACTGTATTAACTGGAACTTCGTTAAGAAGAACCAGTTCCCCACCAAGAAGCTCAACAAACCAATTGTCATTAGGAATGTTGACCACTCTGAAAACAAGAAGGGCAAGATCACCCGAACTTGTGACCTCCTTCTTTGCTTCAAACAATCTGTCTTTCCAGTTTCCTGCTATGTCATTGCATGTGGGAAGGAGAACATTATTCTTGGATATCCATGGCTCCAGACCATGAACCCCACCATTGACTGGATGACCAACACACTCACCATTCCAGACCCCCCCTCTAATGACATTGCCTATCATGTCAATTCTGTCCACAAATCTTGATTTGATGGACTTCTTAAAGATATCATCATTCCTCATGATAAACTCTTAGTCCACTATCTGGACTATGTCACCCCAAAGCAATCTATCAATGAATCACTCTACAACCACCACTCTAGCAGGATCTTAAATTGCTGCTCCTCTTATCTCCCAGAGATCACTGTTGCTTGGCTCACCACATCCACTGAGCTCACTATTAAGGCCAAAAAGGCCAAACCTAAGACAACTCTTCCCCCTGAATACTCTCAGTTTGCATTAGTATTCTCTGACACTCTGAAAATCCTCAACCACCTTCTGCCCTCTCACCTGTATGATCACAAGATTAATCTGAAGGACACATTTGTCCCAAAGATTGGTAAGGTTTATCCCTTATCCTTCCCCAAGCAACAGGCCACAGAAGCATTCCTTGAAGAGAACCTTTGAGCTGGGAAGATCCATCCTTTCAAGTTCCCCCAAGTGTCATCCTTCTTTTTCATCAAGAAAAAGGATGGTAAACTCCACCCCTGTCAAGATTATAGGTATCTTAACAAACATACCATTCATGATGCCTATCCCCTTCCTCTCATCTCTGACCTCATTGACAAACTCCATGATGCTCAACTTTTCACTAAGTTTGATGTCTGTTGGGGCTACAACAACATCCACATTCAAGACAGGCATTAATGGAAAGCTGCCTTTATCACACATAAGGGGCTCTTCAAACCCATGGTAATGTTCTTCAGTCTGAATAACTCACCTGCCACATTCCAGCATTTCATAAATGATTCATTTCAAGATATGATTGCTGAAGGATGGCTTGTCATTTATATGAACAACCTCCTTATCTCCTCCCCTGATGCTGACACTTATCAGGAATGCACCTCCTGTGCCCTCCAAAGGATAATGGAACTCAATCTCCATCTCAAACTGGAGAAATGCACCTTTACCATTCCCCAAGTTGAATACCTTGGGATGATTGTTCATCCAGGCAAGCTTGCCATGGATCCTGTTAAACTTGCTGGTATCTCCCAGTGGCCTACTCCCTCTAAATCAAGGATATTTGTTCCTTCCTTGGCTTTGCTAACTTCTACAGGCAATTTATTCCCAATTACTCCACTATCACCCATTCCCTTCTCAACCTTATCAAGAAATCTATGGCATGGTCTTGGTCCTCTGCTGCCCAGAAAGCCTTTGATTCCCTCAAGGCTATCTTTCTCTCTCAACTGGTACTGCAAATGCCAGATCTCACTCACCCCTTTGCCATTGCCACTGACACCTCTGCCTATGCATCTGGTGGCATCCTTCTTCAAACCAGTGCAAACAGGGACTGGCACCCCTGTTCTTACCTCTCCCAGATGTTTTCTGCTGCTGAGTGAAATTACGATATCTATAATTGCAAACTCCTTGTGGTCATTTGTGCTCTAAAAGCCTGGAGACAATATCTCCTTGGCTCCTCTGCCCCTGTTCAAGTTTTTACTGACCATAAAAACCTGACCTATTTTAAATCCCCTCAGAAGCTCAACCACTGCCAGGCCCATTGACTTCTCAACATTGCCAACTTTGACCTGCAACTCTCCCATGTTGCCAGCACCTCTCTCACTGGGCCTGACATCCTCTTCCACCATCCTGATCTGTGTCCTAACACCTCTCAGAATAATCAGGAAGTTACCCTTCTCCCACCTGAACTCTTCATTAACCTGATTAATGCTAAACTCTCTGCCCACATCAAGGAGCATCAACAAGGTAACCCTCTCCACCTCTTTATCCTGCAAAAATAGGATGCCTCTGCAGATGAGAAATTCCTGCATTCCCATATCTCTGATTGAAAGGAAATTAATGGGTTGCTTACTTACTGCAACTGCATCTTTATCCCTTTCTCTATTAATCTCCATCACACCATCCTTCAATGATGCCATGACTACCCCTCCACCAGCCATCCTGGTTATCTCAAAACCCACCAACTCATCTCTGCTGAATTTTGGTGGCCCAGTCTCACTTCCTTTGTCCACAACTACATTGCTGGTTGCCCTGTTTGCCAACAGAATAAGGCAAACACTTACCCTTCTCACCCCACTCTCTCCCCCATTTACTCCACTGCCACTTGCCCATTTCAACAGATCTCTTGTGATCTTATCACCGATCTCCCTCCATCTTCTGACTTCGATGCCTTGTTGGTTATGGTCAACCATGGGCTTACAAAGGGGGTAATTCTTTGCCCCACCAAGAAATCTGTCATGGCTAAGGGCATTGCCACCCTCTTTTTCCACAAAGTCTACCTCCAATATGGTCTTTATGACAAGATCATTTCTGATCAAGGCCCTCAGTTTGCCTCAGCCTTTGCCAAGGAGCTTGGAAAACTCCTTGAGTACAATTTATCCCTCTCCACTGCATACCATCCTTAATCTAATGGTGAAACTAAATGAGTTAACCAGGAGATTGAAACATATATCTGCATTTACTGTGGCTCCAACCCCACCAGATGGGCAGATTTCATCACCCATGCTGAATTTGTCCATAATCACCACCTTCACTCTGTCACAGGGCAATCTTCATTCTATCTCATGATGGAATATGAACCCTGTGCCCTTTCTTCCATTATTGATGAATCACTGATGCCTGCAGTTGCTGACCACACTAAGGCACTCCTTGCTGCTTACGATGAAGCACTTGCCACTCACAATCTAGTCCGCCAGACTATGGCATCATGAATCCACTTCATCTTCTCCCCATTCACTAAAGAAGATAAAGTGTGGTTAAAAGCCTGCAATTTGAAATGGGCTATTGTTCATCCAAAACTTTTCCCCAAATGGGAAGGACCCTTTACTATCACAGAAGTCCTTTCCCCGATCACCTATTACCTCTGCCTTCCATCCACATGGAAGATTCACCCTATTTTCCACACATCATTGCTATTACCCTATTATGAAAATGACATTCACAGAAAGAACTTCCCTGCTCCCCCTCCAGACCTTATAGAAGGAGAGGAGGAATATGAAATAGAATGGATATTAAAACATCAAGGTCCCCCAGATAACTGTCAATTTCTGATCTGATGAAAAGGATACTCAGCAGAAGATGACTCCTGGGAACCAGAACAGAACCTGAAACATTCCAAGTCTGCTTTGGATGAGTATAAACTCCTCCACCCTCGCCACTTTCCCCCATCCACTCTTCTCCCTCCTCACTTCACCAAGAAATCCAACTGCCATTCAAAGTCACAATGACCTTCACTGTTGACCAAGATTTCCACTCATGCAACACCCCTCTTGATACTCCTCCTCAGTCCACATCCCAACTCCCCATAGCTGATTTTCCCAATGAGTCTTTACTCATATCTTCTCCCTCTTCCATTACTGATACTTTTTCTTCCCCCCTTTCTGTGCTCACTACTGAGCTTCCTTCTGAGGACTTTGTAGTCTTACCCCCTGCTATCACCATCAGCCCTGCCATCATCCCTCCTATCCCTGTCCCTCCTCCTGCAATTGACACTCAGTTCACTGATATTCTCAGCATCAACCTCCCACTCTCTGCACATGCCCTTCACCAGGGCACCCCATCTGCTGATTACTCCCATCAGGTAATGACCTATATCATGGACTCCCACCTTGCCATCCCCATTGGCTCTCATCTAGACATGTTCTTACCACTCTGGCTAATCTACCAGATCTATATGCAGCTCCTCCATCTTCCCCTCTTGGCCTCAGCCCTTGCTCACATCCCTTATGCCCATGTCTCCCTTGCCCAAGCCCTTATCATGTCTATTCACCAGGAACTCTTATTCAATATTGAGATCCTTGCCTATCAGATGCACATGGGCGAGTTCCTCACCAATTTGGACTGCTATATGTGTGAGCTAGCTGCTGCCAGGGGTTATACCTCTTCCACTCCCTCTGCCTCTTCCTCTCCTCTCAACAATGACAAGCTTGCTGCACTTGAATGTGCTGAAGCTTGATGGACCAGCCTTTACAGTAACAGCCATCTTCCTCCCTCTCATCCTTGCTTTCATGAAGCGTGCTTCCATTACCACTGCCTGGGCCACATCTGTGTCAACTGCCCCTCCTATCAATGTCCTTACTGCCTCTGTTGGCACCCCAGACATACTCAAGCTTGCTGCCCAGCTCAGCACCATGTCATTGACCTGCTTGTTTCCTCTTTCTCTTCCTCCTCACATGGCTCCTCCTGCACATCCTCCCACAGTTCCTCCCACTCCTCTTGCCACTCCTAAGGATCCCACTGCTCTCAGGACTCTTACCACTGCCCTCCCATGGCTCTGTCACCCCCTCCACCTTCTTATCACACTGATGATGACTTCTGCGATGATGTCATCGACGAGGTTGGCTGGGCCAACATCACCAGCTCCCTGGGGCCCTCCTACAATGCCTTTTGAGGTGTCACAAGTCTTCCACCCCTAGCAGGGGGGTAATGTTACATTTCCTCTTTTCTTTCTCCTTTTCCTCTTTCTCTTGTCCTAGCTTCTGCTCTTCTCACACCTTAGGTGCTCTCCCATTTACTTGTTTTTATAGATTCCACTCTTCTCACACTCTAGCCCAGCCTAGACTGCTCTCTTGTTTTGCCCTCTGCCTGGGCCTTCTATTTCTTATCAGCTGACTCATAATTATTCCATTTCTTTCCATTCATTTCCACATGGATACCTTACTCATTATCTGTCAGCATGATTACTCATTTTATCTCCACTTCAACTCTATTAACTGTACTATAAAGTAGCATACTTCCTGTCCTCTCTTTCTTATGCTACTTCTACCTTGCAATCACCCCACAGTCCTTGCATCTCCTACTCCTTGTACCTATGTACCTGGAATCCACTGTTTGTGTCCTGGCACTTATCCAGAGGATCATCAGCATCTGATCTCA
>JBBPKN010000340.1:0-46189 GCA_038089275.1 Pulveroboletus cf. rosaemariae
CTTGAACCTTTTAGTTCTTGTAACTCTTGGCTCTTACTTTTTCTACACTTTGCCTAGTTCAGTGCCACTAGCATAAAAGCACTACCCAGGACTTAGGATTATCAGCACACACCAAGCTAGGTGTTAGGATTCAGTCAATGCATCAAAGGTTGCATTTTATATATAGTAAATTATAAAGTTGTAAGAGCATTGAATGTGGTTATATAGTACTGGATGCACTGCCCTATGGCTATTAAACTCTGCCTAATAGGCTATGTGCATTGCTCCAGGTTGTGTTCATTGCCATTAGATTGTTTATGTATTTCTGTTGCATAGCAAAATAATTGACCCAATAAGTCCCTATTTTAAATTATCCATATCTTGATCAATTTTGATCGGAATTGTATAATCCAGATATTGTCATATAGCCCTGATCAACTACTATTAGTTATTAACTTACACTTTAGCTTTATTTGTTCTTGTTGTGGAGTTATTCTATAAATATTGAAAAAGTGCTAAATATTGGGTCAAATTTTTGAGTCACTATAGCTGGGTATATAGTCTACTTTGATAAATATTAAGAAATTTAGTGGATTTATCCCACTGTTTTTCCAGGCCTTCTAAATTGTTTTTTTTAAATGCCTTCTTTTATACAATCATATACTTCTGAATAAAATTTTTCTTCATAATTCCCTTACTAGTAGTCTCCTCTATTATAATGGCACATTACTTTTGCCATGCACATTGCAATGGTCTAAAGCAACCAATATCAAGGGGCTGAAGATAATAAGTTGTATATAGGGAAAGACAAAATAGATAAACTCCATGTTATTCTGCTGTCTCACATAGAATGATTATCTCTTGTGACTTATAACCATCATATATTAAAAGAATGAATTTTCCAGGTATATTGCATGCTGTTACATTTTCTCTTTTTCCTTTTGTTCTCTTTGTTCTCTTATCTTAGCTTCTGCTCTTCACATATCTCAGGTGCTTTATTGTTTCTTTTTACCTAGACTTTCACTCTTCTTGTGCTCTAGTCCAGTCTAGGCTACTCTCTTATTACACCCTTTGCCTGGGTATTCTATTAGCTGACTTATAATTATTCTATCTCTTTCCATCCATTTTCACATAAATACCTTACTTATCACACATTAGCATGATTACTTAGTTGTCTCTGCTTGAACTCTATTTACTATACTATAAAATAGCATACTTTGTCTCTTCTTTCTTTATGCTACTTTTATCTTGTGATCCCTTACATAGCTCACATCCTTGTACCCAGTACCAGGAATTCATCTCATTGTCAGCCCCAGCTATCTCTGGTTAAAGCAAGTCATTCTAGCATCTGACTTTAGATCTTCCCAGGAAGCCTAGGCATAATCCTGTGTTTGTGTTATTCTTGCTCATCTCTAAGGCTTACACTTTGTAGAGCCTTCACTTGTCCTTATCAGCAAGGTTTATTCTAGTCCCTACCCAGGCCTAGCATAACAAAAGAAGTAGTGTCTCTACTTGCAGCTGCCTTTGCTGCAGTCTGCTCTCCCATTCCCCCATGACATCTTTGCTGCTTAACTTGCTCTAGAGAAAACCTAGATCTGTACCCACTGAAGAATCTGAAGTGGAACAGGAATTCCCATTCTCTTCAGATCACCCCTTGACTTTTGAAGACACTCCTTAAGATATCCTCATCCTCTTACAAGAGAAACTAACAGAAGATTATAATCTTGTACATGAACTTTCTTCCTTTCTACAAATCCCCCATGCTTTGACTTTACCCTCTCCTACTCCTGTCTGCCAATGCCCTGCTTTTCAACTCCCCAGACCTTCTCCCATTGCTTCTACTATGTTGGGCTTCTCTTTCTTCTTGAAATCCACAGAACTCTGCCTCAGTGCCTCTGAACATTTTGATGGCAACCAATCTAAAGTCAAGATCTGGCTGAACACCATTCAGTTCTATTTTTTTGTCAATGCCATGGTCTACAACTCTGATGAGAAGAAAATCACCTATGCCCTCTTGTTCTTGATGAAAGGACCTGCCCAATCTTGGGCCACCACTTACTAGAAACAGTGTATCTCTGACATCACCATTACTGTAAGAAAGTTCTCCCACTTTACCTCTGAATTCCTGAAAGCTTTTCAACAGCAGAATACTGTGAACACTGCCATTCACTGGCAGGCAAACATGCAGATGAAACAAGGGAAGAAAGGAAAATGGATACTCTCTTTAACAGAATACACCACTAAATTCCAGAATCATGTGGTAATTGCTATAATCTCTGACCACAATGTCCTTATTGGTTATTATAAAGCTGGACTTGCCTCCTATCTAGCCTGTCATATTTATAACCTAGATATAATTCTGACCACTGTCATTGAGTGGTACTCAAAAGCTGCTCATTTTCACAGAATCATGGAGCATGTCCATTTTATCAAACAATGTCACAAGAACCCCATAAGTCTTCACCTGGGCCACCACTTCAACTATGTTCTTAAAGCCTAAAAAGGATCCAAATGCTATGGACATAGATGCCATTAAATGCAGCAGACTAACTGAATCTGAACAAAAGTATTGTGTCAAAAACAACCTCTGCTTTCACTGCTGAAAATCTGGCCATTCTGCTGTCAACTGTACCACATTCCTTTTGACCATGCCCACCTCAATCTCTGCCAAAGAAATTCCTTGTGTTAAGATGGTCTCTACTAAAGAACTGAGAACAAAAATTGAAAAGGTTAGTAATGATAAATCTGATAATGGGGTGGCAAGAGGAGAACTGAAGTAATGAAAGGCAAGGAAGACAGTTAGTGGTTCAGGTTTTTAGAATGGGGTACCTCTATGCAAGATACTCCCTCTGTTATAAAGTGACACTTATGCACCAGTTCTAGTCATGTGATCTTATGTAATCATGCACAAGGAATCCCTTATGTGGAACTCTAGTCTGTGATTTGCTCCTTTCTTAGAGTTATCCTCACAGTGGTCACATGACAGGTCACCTGACAAGGATCATCCCAGGATCCTACCTAGTTATGCCCAGATTTTATCTTCATGAATCTCCTAGATCTGAATCTGGATCTGAGATGCAATTGTGGCAGATCTCTAGATTAGATCTCATCTGTGGCAGAGATCCCTGTTCTCATGGTATTCTCACCTTTGACCCTGCACTTCCATTCCATTTAATATCTGCTCATTCTTATGACCTACTGCAGATAGTTGGTTATCCCTTTAGTTATGCTCTATTTCTAGGTTTCCTTTTAGTTAGAGTTTCCATACTAGTACATGTAGATTACCTGGTCTGTGTGCCAGCCTATGGGATATATAAGGACTAGGGTGGCAGTCTGGATTTTCCCCAGTCTTGCTTACTTAAAGCCTAGTTTGCTTTTCTCAAGTGATTCTTTAAAATATCACTGAAGCTTAGATAAGGTTTATTCTTTTCTGCCTTTGTATAGATTTACCCCTTCACATTCTTGCCTAGTTCCTGGCCACTAGCATAAAAGCCATATAGCAGTATAGAAAGAAGCACTCACCAAGAACTCTAGATTAGGGTTAGAAAAATAGCCATGCCAAGAAGGCATTTCACCCTCTCTCTCTTGTGCACCTGTACTTGTATTCATTTCCAAGAAATCCATGCACATTCCAGTACAAGTTTTCCCTGAATCTCATGCCAAGAAAATCATAGCCACTCATGCTCTTGTTGACAGCAGAGCAAAAATCAATTATATTGACTGGGACTTTATCAAGAAGCACCAACTCCTTACTTTGAAACTCCCCAAGTCTATTATTATCCACAATGTGGACCACTCCAAAAACAAGAAGAGCAAGATCACCAGAACTTGTGATCTTCTTCTTCACATCAAATACTTGATTCTTCCTGTTTCCTGTTATATTATAGCTTGTAAAAAGAAGAACATTATCCTTGGACTTCTGTGGCTTCAGGCCACAAACCCCACTGTTGACTGAATGGCAAACATGCTTACCATTCCAGATCCCACCATGCTAGATGCAATCACCTACTGCATCAACTCTGTCCATCAACCTAGATTTAATGGGCTTTTTAATGACATTATTGTTTCCTATGATAAACTCCTGATCTGCTATCTGGACTATGTTACCCCTGAGCAATCAATCAATAATTTACTTTATAACCACTACTTCAGCAGGATTTTAGATCACTGCTCTTTATATCTCCCTGAGATTACCATTACCAAGCTCACTACTTCCACTGAGCTGGCAATTGAGGCCAAGAAGACCAAGCCCAAAACCACACTTTCCCTGAAATACTTCTGGTTCTCTTTGGTTTTCTCTGTTACTCAAAGGACTCTAGATCACCTTCTGCCCTCTCATCTCTATAATCATGAGATCAATCTTAAGGACACATTCATTCCCAAGATAGGTAAGGTTTACCCCTTATCTCCCCCAGAATAATAGGCCATGAAAGCTTTTCTCAAAGAAAATCTCTGAGTGGGAAAAATCTGACCCTTGAACTTTTTCCAAGCTTTACCCTTTTTTTTCATCAAAAAGAAGAATGGCAAACTCTGCTCATGTCAAGACTATAGGTATCTCAATGAACATACCATTTGAGATGCCTATCCTCTATCTCTTATCTCTGACCTTATAGATAAGCTTCATAATACAAAGTTTTTTACCAAGTTTAATATCAGATGGGAATATAACAATGTCCATATTAAGAACAGACATCAATGGAAAGCTGCATTTATCACCCATAAGGGGCTTTATGAACCCACAGTGATGTTCTTTGGTTTAAATAACTTACCTGCTACTTTCCAGTGATTTATGAACAACTTCTTCTAAGATATGATTGCTGAAGGATGGCTTATCATTTATATGAACAACATCCTTATCTCTTTTCCTAATGCTAATACCCATTAGAAATGCACCTCCTACATTCTTCAATGGATATTGGAACTCAATCTCCACCTCAAACTGGAGAAATGCACCTTTGCTATCTCTCAAGTTAAATACCTTGGGATAACTGTCTGTCAAAACTCAAAAATGTTGAGACTGAATCAACTGCCACTACTACTTCTGCTTGGTTGGAGTTTACCAGAAGAGAATGTGAGCTCCAGAAATCTCCAGATAATTCTGGAGATTTCAGAAAATGGTTAAATAGTTAAGTAGCAGTTTCTTCATCAAATGGGACTTGGCTTCACCTTATGTGGTGTGCCTTTGCATAGCCTTGGTGTCCTGATTTGTGGCAGGCTGGAGATAGTGGAGGAGAGCTTGCTCAGGGCTCAACAAGAGAGACAGACAAGATAAAGAGTGTTAAGTCCAGTTTTAAGGAGTGAAGTCATCAAGACTTATGGAAGGTAGCCAATAGGCTGGTCATGATCTCCAGCAGGGCTGGAGGGTCAGAGTGAGTTGGGAGACTCAGGTTGAATAGGGGTAGTAACAACAGTAAAGTTGTCACTTATTTCAAGTCAATATTTAAGCCATAATTGTTACTGTGTCAGATATTGTATGACTTTTTCTAACCCTAAACAGTCTGCCTTGAGAGAATGCATCAATTTCAGTGTTGGATTTGAATTAAATAGAGAGAGGGTGGTGTGAACTCAGGGTAGCAAAGCCTGAGAAGCCATTGCACTAGTTAACCAGAGACAACCCTTGTATTGGCAAGAGCTATCTAGGATAGACAGTAATGATATGAGATAAACAAGTGGTTAAGGCTGGAGGCCTTGTACTATATCTCACTGTCCTTATATACCTATTCTAAGAGTGCATGGACCATCTCTGGACATAGAGTAACACTAAATAAGGAAACTGGGCATAGGGCATGCTAACTGAGTATGATCAATGGACCATGCAGATGAGATGTGTATGAAGAGGCTATATAAGAATGAAAGTGTCAGGGTTTAGAGTAAGCAGAGATTAGAACATGCCCTTAGCCATAAGGCTGAGGAGATTCCATCTAGAGATCTGCCACAATTGCATTTGATCCTCATCTGGATTAAGATCAGATTCATCAGAGATTTGATCAAAAAATAACCCTATTATCTGAGATACTAGATTCAATTATAAGCTGTGCCCAAACCATAATGAGAAAACTTTAAATAACAACTAAACCATATCCTAGGGTTTGACCTTGTTTGGCAATAAAGTCTCATGGTCATGTGCTTGTCATGTGACTCTTCTGCTAGTAAACTGTTTATTTATAACACTATCCCCTCTTCAAGGGCAAGACTCCTGGATTGCCAGTAACAATTTCTTCTATTGTTCTTGCAACCCATCATTGGAGTACAGTGTTGTTGTCCTCTGAAACTCTGATATAAATAAGAAAAGAAAAACTTGCATAGGCCAAGAAACTCTGAGGTTTTGAGAAATTGTGAAAAAGTACTCTTTCTTGAATGAATACTTGAACTACTGTGTTGTTTTTCATAATTAATGATATCTTCTCCTAGAAGAGAGGGTTCACTATGTTCACCTATCATCTCTACTATCCCCTCTTCAGATTTCATTGTCCTGATGAAATATGCATCTAGAATAAGCATGTGATTTCAATGTGACAATTATTCTTTTTTGGAAAAAATCAATGAATTTTGACACTTTCTATTCTGCTATTCTTGATATAAACTGGTATGTTGCAACCAGGCTTCTTGCTTCAACAATATCTTGAATCCAATTAAGAACTGAGTTGCAGATTGTCAAATGAACAAGGATGTTAGAATTAATGAAATAATAATCTAGAAGTTTGATATGCAACTTCTTGCATTACTGCTTTGAAAAACTCTGAAATAAAACCTTTTAAAGACTTGCTAAGGACTCAATCCATTGAAGATATTCAATCTTGATAACTTTCTAGACTCTTGCAGAGATATGCCTGATAACCTTCTGACTTTTTATACTTGCTTGAGTACTATTTTGATCAATTCTTAACAACTTTCATTGCAGAGGTTCATTCAATTACCTTCCAACTTTTTACACTTGTGATTACTTGCTTATCTTCTTTAGACCTGTATTTTGTAGTTTGCAGTCTTTGTGGACTAAGGGTTTCTCAGGAGAACCCATAATACTGAAACAGTTTCAAGTTATGCTTAGAACTCTTGACAACTTGAATACTAAATCTTTCAGTTACTTACCTAGATGACTAACTGCTTTCATATGGAGACTAACTGCACTGTCATTAGCTTTCGCTTACTTAACCTTTCTTCTTGTCTAAACTCTGAAACAATAGTTTAAAGACATTATGGTCTGATCCTGTTTTCACTTTCACTTTGTCTTTCTTAGTATCTTCAGATTATGATCCAGTTCCTGGGTATTGAGAGAGCCATTGAAACTACTTTATATGCTTTGTTGCCTTCAATGGATAGCTTCACAGACAGACAGTCTCTTCTTAACAATGTAAACCTACTTGCTTTTCTATCTTTCCAAGATTAAATTCAAGATTGCTAAACAAGATTCTTGACAAAATAATTATCAGCTTTCCTCATTGAATACTCTTCACTCTTTGATGCCTGGTTTACAATGTACAATAGCTAGAATCATGGTGCTGTGAATCTTCTTTAACTTGTACTTTGCTGACTTTTTTTCTTGAAATTACTTTTGATAACACAGATGTAGAACTGCCTTCCTCTGAAATAGTTTTAAATTATTTCAGATTCTTGTGAACTCCTTGCTATCACTTTCTACTCAGTAAACTAGTCTTCTTTTATCTGGTAATGCTTGTTCAACTCTGAACTTTGACTTTCTTCAACACTGCTTCTCTTCATGTCCACAGTAATAACCACTTTTCTTTGTGTCCATGGCTGAATACTTGTTTCCTTGTGCTTGACTATTTTCTTCATCAAGCATTCTCTGAAATAAGCTTAACCAAGCATTTAAACTTCTTCATCCCCTTTTCAGGGGTATCTTCTATCAAATAGACTTTCTTTAACTTTGTATTCATTCAGTTACTCAATGGACTAAACCACCTGAATTTCCTGATAGAAATCTTGAATAATATTCTTGCACTCAATCTTAATTCTCTGATTTTCTGTAAATCAAAACTCCAAATTTAAAGAGTGAACCATTAAATATCCTTTCAATCTCCAAGACTCAGAGATCCATCCTATCCTGATAAGACAGTCATTATCATTAATCTTCTTCAAATCTTCTGAATTCTTCTCCACAGTACTTTAATGCTTGTTTCCACTTTCTACTCAGCTTTTAACCCTTTTATCTGTATACTTCAAGACTTGCTTTCTTATTTTGGCTACTCCCTTTCTACTCATCAAGGCCCTAGATGTGACCTTAACTTTCATCTGATTTCACTTACTCAATGACTCTGATAGTTTTATGTCATCTTAGATCTGAAATGCAACAACTTGATGTGTTGACCTAAAACACCTAATCTCTTGATGTGTGCTGATATCCCTAGTCCTGAGTAGTGCTTTTATGCTAGTGGCACTGAACTAGGCAAAGTGTAGAGAGATGATAAGAGCCAAGAGAAACAAGAAACAGGAAGATTCAAGTGCACAAGACTGGGAAAACCCAGGCTTGAGCCAACCTCCTTATATATTGCTACATAATGTGCACAGACCATGTAAATGGTGCTGGCCCTAGAGTGATGTACAGTAAGCCAACCAATAGCCATAAAGGAGCAGTGACCTAGAAATACATAAGTTAAACATGAGGCATGACATCAGAGTCTAGATTGCTCTAGACTTGTGCCATGTGAAGATGTGGAAATGTGACAAGGTGAAATGTGAAGGTGTGAAAGGATCATGTGATGTGATAATGTGAAGGGCTACAGTAGTATGAAGATAAGTTCAAAAAGAGTAAAAATGAAAAAGTGCATTATAACAAGACCTGTATAGTTTATAGTCATTATGGACTCTTCTTCTTCTTTCACCAAGCATTATACTAACTTCATGATCAGAGTAAACCTTCATGTATCCTCCTGAATAGCTGGATATCTTCTTTGGTCATAATCATTGATTTTCCAATCTAAGTCTTGCACTTGATTCCAGAAAGGATTCTTTATTTATAGATATTACAGTTTATTTAACCTAAAAACCAAAACTTCTACTGCAACAATTATTCTTGGTCTTGTTTTGATTCTTCCCCATATCAAGGCTTCTTTGATCAACTTTATCAAACTTTCTTTTCTGCAGCTTTTGTCTCAATTCTTTGGTCTTTTTTATACCAGCTTAATGACACTGGAAAATGAAATGTGAACTTCAAACAAATACCTTCATTGATGCTTGCCCAAAGCCTAAAACAAATAGTATTAGTTTGCTCTACTTTTCACTGAAGCTACTTTTTTGAGTTGTCAGTTTAACAATAGACTGCTAGTTTGTTGACATTTTTTAACTTGATCTATTCTACCAGAGAACTTTACAGAGGTTTTCAATTTTACATATCCTATATATGATATATGAGGGTTTATAGTGGGCATCTATAACTCAATAATCTTCAAGACAATTTGTAAGCATTTCTCTAAAACTTCTAGTCTGCAACTAAGCCTTCCATTCTTTGGTACTAAGCCATGTGATTTAATGAGTGACTTCAGTCTGTGACAATAATGTTGTATAATAGTTTGATGATATCAATTTTGGTGTTCAGTAACAAGGATTATATAACACCCATAAACAGCAGTGAAAGAGGATGGGCACTAGATAATATCCAGATGTGAACCACAGTGGCCAACAGGCTTGCATCCACATAACAGCATCTCAAGGCATTTCCTAAAACTAAAAAAATGGGCCCTTTCAAGATATGCCCAGATTCTAATGAAGGTTAGATTCCCCTGAAGCATTTTACCAAGTTGCTTAGCTTTTTAATGACCCTAGATGTGGCCAAAACCTTTTAAGAACTTGCTCAGGTTCCAATGTCAGTGTCATCATCAGTTATAACTGTGAGCAAAAGGAAAGCTGTTTTATTTTGCTAGTAGTATAAATTCTTTCTTTATCAATGAAATCTCAAAGACATTAATAGGCTCAGAGTATATCAAATACTCACATCTGGTCAAGTATGAATAGCCTTAACCAAGTGTTATGGTGTCAGATATTGTATGACTCATCCTAACCCTAAATGGTCTGTCTTGAGAGGATATATCAATTTCAGTGTCAAATTCAGATTGAATAGAGAAAGGGTGGTGTGGACTCAGGATAGCAAAGCCTGAGGAGCCATTGCACTAGTAAACCAGAGACAACCCTTGTATTGGCAAGAGCTATCTAGGATAGATGGTAATAATATGAGGTAAACAAGTGGTTAAGGCTGAAGGCCTTGTACTGTATCTCACTGTTCTTATATATCTATCCTAAGAGTGCATGGACCATCTCTGGGCATTGTTATGGTGGTAATATGGCACACTGTGCAGATAAGCTAATAACCTTAATACAATGTGGACCTTGGGGTTATGCTGGTGTTGATGTTGGTGTTGATGAAAGAATAAAAGGATAAGATGATATATGCCTGACCCTAGATGTAGTGCAGGACTTAGAGAGGGAAGATACTCAGGGTAGCTAAGCCTGAGAAGTGAAGTCCAAATACTAGCTTGTCTATTGAGATGCTTAAATGGCTAAACAAACAAGTGCTCAAAGCTGGGAAGCTAAGAGCTATATGGGCAGCCTATTTATACTATCTAGGGTGGTGCACAGACCACCAAGTGTGTCTGGAATAAATACTAATATGGAAACTGGGCATAGGGTAAGGGTAAAGGGTATAACTAAGTGGCCATGCATATTAAGGG
Organism: Pulveroboletus cf. rosaemariae; assembly: GCA_038089275.1. Taxonomy (NCBI): domain Eukaryota; kingdom Fungi; phylum Basidiomycota; class Agaricomycetes; order Boletales; family Boletaceae; genus Pulveroboletus; species Pulveroboletus cf. rosaemariae. The sequence continues at coordinate 10,662 of JBBPKN010000340.1, forward strand.
TGTAGAATGGAAGAGAAGTTTAAGTATGGAAAGGAAGATTGCAGGGTCAATGAATATAAAGACAGCATCTTAGCCTTGAGGCCAAGGAGATCCTATCCAAATCTCTGCCACAGATCAGATCCATCAATCTAGATTCAGATCTAAGATTCAAGATCAGATATTATTTAGATTTAATTGAGAGATACCATTATCTAAGATCTACTGCTAATCCTATGCTAACCCTTTAGTTAAGGTATATTCTGAATAAGACTAACCATAGCCTAGGGTTTGGCTCAATCTGGCATAGAAGTCTCATAGTCATGTGATGATTATATGACTCTTGTATATTCAAACTGTTTATTTGTAACAGGTATAGGGTAACACTAAATAAGGAAACTGGGCATAGGGTATGCTAACTGAGAGTATAACCAATGGGCCATGCAGATGGAGTGTGTATGAAGAGGCTATGTAAAAATAAAAGCATTAGAATTCAGGGTAAGCAGAAATTAGAATATGCCCTTAGTCATAAGGCTAAGGAGATTCCATCTAGAGATCTGCCATGATTATATCTGACCCTTATCTGGATTGAGTTCAGATTCATCAGAGATTTGATCAGGAGATAATCCTGTTATCTAAGATGCTAGTCCAATCATAAGCTGTGCCCAAACCATAATGAGGAAACTCTGAATAACAACTAAACCATATACTAGGGTTTGACCTTGTTTGGCAATAAAGTCTCACAATCACATGCTTGTCATGTGACTCTTCTACTAGCAAACTGTTTGTTCATAACAATAATGTTATAAAACTGTGACATACTTCAGAGTACTCTGGATAACTCCAGAGTAGATGGGGTTTGGCTTTATCTTATGTAATGTGCCCTTATGCTAGTACCAGGTGCCCCAATTTATGGAGGGGTCAGAAGCTGTTGAAGGTCCAGGATAGGCTGTAGGGCTTTTCCACCAAGAGATATGATGTTAAGTTATAAAGTAAGTTGTGAATCCTAGTATAGGATACAGTGTCAAGTCATGAAGCAGGAGGGAATCAAGAAAAATCATAATGTTGTGTTATGGTTGATATCCAAACTCAAGTACAAGATACAGAGCTCTAGTACTTATACCTCAGGAAGGCAGATTATCTATGAAGGAAATGGAGATATGAAAAAAGTTGTCTCATAAGTAAAGCAAGTGCCAATGCATCCTGGATATGAATGGAGATGTTAGGGGAGACAATGTCAAGTAATGTCAAACTGAAACTAAGTAATGACAGGAAGAGATGAGAAAGGAAGGAACAGGAACAGGAAATGAGAACAGAGAAACTACAGAGTTATATCAGAATGGTACAGAGTTAGTGTAGGTAAAGTTGTAATCAACATTAGGTAGGAAAGGATGGAGGTAAAGGGAACCAGGAAATATGCAGCTTAAAGTGTGAAAGCAACCAGAGTTGCACTGGAGACATAGCAGAGTTGATCCATTGGTACAGGATATGACACATAATGACTTTAATGCTAAAAACTCCGGAGTAACCCAGAGGGTTAGAGTGAGCCCAAGCACTTGATCAGAGTAAGGGTGAACAGATGGGAATGTGGGGTATTTCTGTCAATATTCAAACTAAGATACAAGATACAGAACTATAGTACTTATATCTTAGAGAGGCAGAACTATCTAAGAGTATAGCAAAGTAAAACAGGTGCAAACTCAGAAGTGAAGCAGATGTCTAAATATCTAAGAAACAAATGGAGATATCAGGGAAAACAATGTCCAATCATGTTAGACTGAAACTGAAAGATAACAGGAAGAAGTAAGGAGAAATAGGAACAGGAACAGAAGTGGGAACTGTTATAATGCACTTTTTCATTTTTACTCTTTTTGGACTAATCTTCTTACTATTGCAACTCTTCACATTGTCACATCACATGACCCTTTCACATCTTCACATCTTCACCATTTCACCCTGTCACCTTTCACATCTTCACATGGCACAACTCTATAGCAATCTAGACTCTGATGTCACACCTCATGTTTGCCTCATGTATTTCTAGGCCTTCGCTCTCTTATCGCTATTGGATGGCTTACTGTACAGTACTTTAGGGCCAGCACCAGTTACATGGTCTGTGTGCAGTATGTAGTAATATAAAAGGAGGTCTGCTCAAGCCTGGGATTTCCCAGTCTTGTGCACTTGAACCTTCATTGTTCTTGTTCCTCTTGGCTCTTATTTCTGTTTGCACTTTGCCTAGTTCAGAGCCACTAGCATAAAAGCTCTACCCAGGACTTAGGATCAGCACACACCAAGGCTAGGTGTAAAATTTAGATCAATGCATCTCTAGTTGCATCTCAGAAACAGTGACAGTAACTGAGAGTGGGACTAGTAATGGAGTTATATTGGAGTGGTCCAGAGAGGTGAAGTGAAACTAAGGTAGTACTTAACTGGAACAGAGATAGAACTAGAAACAGAATATAGTGAAGCAGGAGTAAAGGCTGGGGAAGTATATATCAATAAAAGAGTGAGAAGCATACATGCATAGCTGGGGTGGAATGGAATGGTAATGGAGGGCCAGAGTTGCCTGAAGGGAAGTCAGAGGGCTAGATTGGCTTACTGAGTGCAAGGACCAGTTATAAGCTGGGTTGGGATTGGGTTGGAGTTAAGTTGAAGGTATGGGATATGACACTGTCCAACCTGGCAAATTAGTTATGGACCCTGTCAAGCTCACCAGCATATCTCAATGGCCAGTTCCTTCCAAAGTCAAAAATATTCATTCTTTCCTTGGCTTCACTAACTTCTGTAGGCAGTTTATACCAAATCACTCCACCATTACTTGCCCTCTCCTTGATCTTATTAAGAAGGCTACAATCTGGTCTTGGTCTTCTGCTGCTCAGAAAGCCTTTGATTTACTCAAGGCTATCTTCCTCTCTTAGCCAGTCTTGCAGATGCCTGACCTCTCTTGCCCCTTTGCAATTGCCACTGACATCTCTGCTTATGCTTCAAATAGCATTCTTCTTTAAACTAATTCCAATGGTAATTGGCATTCATGCTTATATCTCTCCCAGATCTTTTCTGCTGTGAAGCAAAACTATGACATCTATGATCATAAACTTCTTGCAGTAATCCATGCCCTCAAAGCCTGGTAACAGTATCTTCAGGGCTCCTTATCATTCATTTACACTTTTACTAACCATAAGAACCTGACATATTTTAAATCCCCCCAGAAATTAAACCATTGTCAAGCCCAGTAGCTCCTTGATATTGCTGATTTTGACCTGCAACTTTCTCATGTTGCTGGTTCCTCTCTTGCCAGCCCCAATGCCCTCTCTCACTGCCCCAACCTTTGCCTTGATATCTTCACTGACAATTAGAAAGTCACCCTTCTTCCTCCATCACTTTTTGTTGACCTTGCTGACACCAACCTTCATTCCCACATTGAGAAATACCTCCCCAATGACCCCCTCCATCTCTTCATCCTTTAAAAGATAAATGCCTTCTTTAACAAGAAATTCCTTTACTTCCACACCTCTGACTGGAAGAAGGTCAATAGCCTCTTCACTTATAACAGCCATGTTTATATTCCCCAGTACACCACCATCTGCCATTCCATTCTCCAATGCTGTCACAACCACCCTTTTGCTGATTATCCAGGTTACCTTAAAATGCACCAATTCATCTCTGCCAAATTCTGGTGGCCAGGTCTTGCCACCTACATTCAGAACTATGTTGCTTGCCCTGTCTGCCAACAGAACAAGGCAAATACTCACCCCATCACTCCTGCCCTCTTCCCCATTCATTCCTCTGCTATCCACCCCTTTCAGCAAATCTCCTGTGATCTGATCACCAATCACCCTTTATCCTCTAGCTTCAATGCTCTGTTGGTTGTGGTTAACCATGGGCTTATGAAGGGGGTAATTCTATGCCCCACTGTTAAATCCATTACTGCATAAGGTATTGCTACCTTGTTTTTTCATAAAGTCTTCCGTTGCTTTGGGCTATATGACAAAATCATCTCTTATCATGGCCCTCAATTTGCCTCAGCCTTTGCTAAGGAGCTTAGTAAACTCCTTGAGTATAATCTGTTTCTCTTCACCATGTACCACCCTCAGTTCAATAGTGAAACTGAATAGGTTAATCAGAAAATCAAGATATACCTTCATATTTACTGCAGATTCAATCCCACTGGATGGGCTGATTCCATCACCCATGCTGAATTTGTCCACAACCACTGCCTCTGCTTCATAACTAATCAATTGCTGTTCTATCTTATGATAGGGTATGAACCACATGTCCTTCCCTCTATCATAGAGGAATTTTCAATGTCTAGTATTGCTAACCATACTGAGGCACTCCTTGCAGCACATAACAAAGCCCTTACCACTCATGATCTAACTCACCAGATTATGGCATCATGCATTCACTCCACCTTTTTCCCTTTTGCCAAAGGAGATGAAGTGTGATTGAAAGCCCAGAATTTGAAATGGGCTATTATTCACCTGAAACTCTCATCCAAGAGGAAAAAACCCTTCACTATTACAGAAGTCCTATCACCTATTACCTATTACCTACCACCTTCACCTTCCTGCTACCTGGAAGATTTACCCAGTCTTCCATGCATTGTTGTTATTGCTCTATTACAAAAATGATGTGCACAGAAGAAATTTCCCTGCTTCTCCTCCAGATCTTATAGAAGGCAAGGAAGAATATAAAATAGAGCAGATATTAAAACATTGCAGCCCCCCTGGCAACCACCAGTTCCTGATCTGTTGGAAAGGATACTTAGCAGAAGATGACTCATGGGAATCTAAGCAGAACCTGAAATGTTCCCAGTTTACCCTGAATGAGTATAAACTCCTTTACCCTTGCCATTTTGCCTCAGTTGCTTCCTCCCCTTTCTTTACCAAGAAGTCCAACTGCTCTTGCAAATAACTATGACTTTTTTCATTGACTGTGGCTTCTGCTCTTGCAACACACCCATAGACTTGCCTGCCACCACCACCTCTGCACTTCCTGTTGAACAGGAAGTTCTTGCTGAGTCCTCTGTTATCCCCCCATCTTCTATGTCCTCTCCTAACTCTTTTTCTGATTCTCATTTCACTTTCCCTCATATCTTGTTATTAGAAGATAGTTTCTCTCTGGAATTTGTAGCTTCTCCCCCTGCTATTACTATTGGCCCTGCTATTGTTGCTTCTATTCCTGTCCCCCCTCCCACCATTAATACTACCTCTGCTGGTATCCTCAGTGTAAACCTCCCACTCTCTGCACATGCCCTTTACCTAGGAGCTCCCACTCAGGACTATTTCTACAATGTTCTTATTTTCATCATGGACTCCTGCCTTGCCATCCCCATCAGATCACACCTAGACATGTTCTTGCCTCTCTAGGCAATCTATCAGATTTACCTACAGCTGCTCTGTCTCCTTTTCCTCACTGCCACTCTAGCCTGCATCCCCTCTGCCCATGTTTCCCTTACTTAGACCCTTTCACATCTATCCACTGCAAACTTCTTTTCTCTATTGAAATCCTCACCAACCTTGATTACTACATGTGCAAGCTTGCCACCACCCATGTCTATATCCTGTCAACACCCTCTGCTTCTTTATCCCCACTTGACAATGAGAAACTCACCACACTTGAACAGGCTAAAGCATGGTGGACTGAGCTGCATGGTAATGGCTACCTCCCCTCTCTTCTCCTTGCTTTCACAAAGCATGCTTCCACTGCTGCTGCCTTGGGCATGTTTGTATCAACTGCCCCTCTTATCAATGTCTCTACTGTCTTCAATGTAACCTGGCCATACTCAAGCTCACTGCCCAGCTCAATGCCATGTCACTGACCTACTTATCTCCTCTGGATCCTCCTTCTACACCTCCTCCTGTGGCTTCTTTTATGATTTCTCCCACTTTTTCCACCATTTCCACAGCTCTTACTGCACCTAGGGGTTATATTATTGGTCTTCCCAGACTCTCACACTCCCTTCACCTTCTTATCAAATCAATAATAATTATTGCAACAATATCATCAACACAGTTGGCTGGGCCAACATTACCAGCTCCCCAGGCCCCTTCCATGATGCCTTTTGAGGTTTTAGTAGATTCTTTACCCCTAGCAGGAGGATAATGTTACATTTTCTCTTTTTTCTTTTGTTCTCTTTGTTCTCTTATCTTAGCTTCTGCTCTTCACATATCTTGGGTGCTTTATTGTTTCTTTTTACCTAGACTTCTGCTCTTTTCATGCCCTAGCCCAGTCTAGGCCACTCTCTTGTTATATCCTTTGCCCAGGTGTTCTATCAGCTAACTCATAATTATTCTATCTCTTTCCATCCATTTCCACACAGATACATTACTTATTATACATTAGCATGATTACTTAGTTGTCTTCACTTGAACTCTATTTACTGTACTATAAAGTAGCATACTTTATCTCTTCTTTTTTCATGCTACTTTTACCTTGCAATCTCTTATATAACTCTTGTCCTTGTATCCAGTACCAGGAATCCATCTTGTTGTTAGCCCCAGCTGTCTCTGATTAAAGCAAGTTATTCTAGCATCTGACTTTAGATCTTTCTAGGAAGCCTAGGTATAACTCTGTGTTTGTGTTATTCTTGCTAGTTCCTAAGGCTTATACTTTGTAGAGCTTCCACTCATTCTTACCAGCAAGGTCTATTCTAGTCTCTACCTGGGTCTAGTGTAATACATGCAATTGCTTGTAAAATAAAACTTTTCTTAAATCACTCAGTTTTAATAAAGTTACTTGTTCATTCTTTTGATAATAATGTGATTCTAGATTATGTATAATGTCAGGCAAAGGTCATATACTTTAATAATAGTGAAGTAAGTACTTACAAAAGATCCTCTTCTTTAAAGTATTTCTCTCTGAGCATATCTTTCCCAGAAAACACAAAACCAGGTCACAAATTTGAGTTATCTATGCCAACATATTCAATTATAGTGACAAATTTCAAACTTGTACTTTGTATCTTGACTCTGTTATGGTGTTGATCTCTGAACAACCTGTTCTAACCCTAAATGATCTGCCTTGATGAGGTGTGTCAGTTTTGTTGTTGGATTCAGATTGAATAGAGTGTGGAACAGTATATGGACTCAGGGTAGCAAAGCCTGAGGAGCCATCTCACTTAGTTAGGAGGGAAAAGACTATATTGAAGGAGGTATGGTTTTGATATAAGGATAACAAAGTAATTAAGGCTGGGGAGCTGAAACCAAGGAACTACCTTGCTATTTATACTATAGCTATGAGTGCACAGACCACCTAGTCTCTCTAGCACAATACTAAATAAGGAAATAGGGCATAGGGCATGCTTACTGAGAATATGACCAATGAGCCATGCAGTAGAGGTATATAGAATGGAGAGGCTGTGTGGAATAAAAGAATAGGGTCTAGGGTAAGCAGAGATTAGACCATGCCCTCAATCATGAGGCCAAGAAGGTCCCATCTAAAGATCTGCCATGATCAGATCTAACCCTCATCTAGATCTAAATCCAGATTCATCAGAGATAAGATCAGAAAATGCATCTATTATCTGAGATGCTAGATCCAACCCTATAAGCTGTGCCTAAACCCCAAGGGAATACTCTGATTGACAACTCAACCATATTCTAGGGTTTGTCTTGTTTTGGCAAGGATGTCTCATGGTCACATGCTTGTCATGTGACTTTTCTGGTAGTGAATGTTACATTCATAACAAACTGAATACTTTAAGGACTAAGAATTGTTATGTTTTTAGATAGAGTATGAGTTTTCTAACCCTAACTAGCCTGCCTTGAGAGTGTGACAGATTTGGTATCAGATTTGGATTGAATAGAGTAGGGTCAAAGTGGGAATACTTAAAGTAGCAAAGTCTAAAAAGCCATAGCACAAGTTACCAGAAGGATGGCCTATATTGCAAAACATAAGCCAGGGACTATAATGTACAAGATAACAAGTGATTAAGGCTGGAAAGCCTTAACACAGAATGCACTAGCTACTTATACTAATCCTAAATGTGCACAGATTACCCAGTGGCTCCAGCTCAATACTAAATAAGAAAGTAGGGCATAGGGCAAGGGTAAAGGATATGACTAAATAAGCCATGTGAAAAGAATATGTATCAAAAAAGAGACTATGTAGAATGGAAGGTCAGAGTTCAGAGTCAGTGAAGATTAAATCATATTCTTAACCATAAAATCAAGAAAATCCCATCTAAATCTCTGCCATGATTACATTCATTGGAGATTAGATCAGGAGATACTATTATCTGAAATACTAGATTCAATTATAAGTATTTTCCCATAAATCCAAGGGAAACTCTAAATATTAACTTAACCATAATCTAGGATATGTCCTTGTTAGGCATAGGATTCTTACAATTATATGCTGGTTACATAACTCTTGTGCTACATTTGTAACAAGAATAAAGATATTGGATATTATCTTTTTTTCTTTCTCTGCCAAGCTAAATTCCTTTTTTATCCATGTTATAGATATTCTCCCAAAATATATCATGTACTTTCAAGAAATTATCAAGAAGTTTGAAGTGGTGATTGATAACAGTAAAGTTAAACATGCATGCATGCTTGAAATCAAGTTTGGTCATATATTCAGGCTTGATATTAGGGTATTGTGCAAGAAAGTCATCTAGCCATTGTCAACTTTCCATTGGAATATTTCCTGTCTTTTTTGATTTCACTTTTAACTTTTTATCAAGTTTCCCAGCTTTCAGATAAAAACTTTGATATGAGTAGAGGTAACCAGTTATGGTCATATAGGTAATCCAATGGCAAACTGTCTTGTTCTGTGCTTCATTAAACAACCACTGATATTATGGTTTTTAAAACTGTTAGCCTATTCCTTGGCCAACTTTCTCTATAGGCTATCTTAAAGGCCCCTGCTTCAGATTTGATTTCCCTTGTTAAGTACTCTTTCTTTATTATTGTTGTTTACTTTACTGTAGCTACTTGTGTTGCTTTGTGTATTGTAGATATAATAGAGCATTTAGGTGACTCAAGTCTTTTTTAGACTTGACCACTTGTGAGAATAGCCTTTCTTGGCTTCAGTAATTAACTCTCTTCAGTTTTAAGCACTTCTAAGTCATCTTTCTCTCCTATCTAGTCTAGTTTAGGGATTAGGAGCATATTTCTCACTTGCTTTTCATTTTGCTGCTGTTATAGTACACTTTTTTATTTTGATCATGTGACCTTATCTTATCTTTATCATGTGGTTATCTAATCTTTTATCTTATCTAGGCATGTGATGGATCACATGACAGGTCTAGACCCAAAGCATAGGGTTAGCCTCATGTTTTCAGCCTGCTTTTCATTTCCACTCTTCTATGATTCTCTTTTATTTTAGAAGCTCCACTTCTCTTCAGCCATTGGCTATTCTCATGAATGCTTCTCTTCTTTTTGATGGTGCCTCAGGATCTATGGGAGAATTCCCATCAGGGCCTTGATCTATGCATGTATCTGTAGCATATAAATACTATAGCATTATCATTTCACAACCCCAGTCTTGAGCACTTGTAACATCTAGTACTTGTGTCTCACTTATATAACTCTTTGCTTAACTCTCACCATTTTGACATCAATATTGTAAACCCTTAATTAGGGTTAGCTTGTACTTCATTCAAGATCATCTGTAATAGCTGCTCTTACCATCAAGCCAAGATTGCAACAACTGGTTTTTATAAGCATGGTTTTGGAAAAGAGCATGGCTTTTGTAACATTAATGAAGAATATAGTATTTGATCTTGAACTTATTGGCTATAGCTGAAATGATAACTAGCATTGCTTGATTTTAATAGGTACCTCTGTGTATGCAGCCTTAAGACTAAAAGCAAAAGCAGTTCCTTTGAATGTAGAGAAACTAGAACTAGACAAGAATGAAAAAAGAGTCAGGGACTTGAAAAAGCAACTGAGGCTTAAGTGCACAAGACTGGGGAATCCCAGCTTGCACACTTCCTTTATATATGCTACAGAGATGCACACAGACCATGTAAGATGGGCTGGTCCTAAAGTATTGTATATTAAGCTATTCAATGGTGTAAAAGAAGTGGGGACCTAGAAATATACATGTGAAACATAAGATATAATCTCATAGCCTAGATTAGTCTAGACCTGTGAAAATATGAAGAGGTGAAATGTGAAGATGTGAAAATGTGAGAATGTGAAATAGTCACATGACATGACAATGTAAAGAGTGAAAGTAGTATCAGAAATGGTAATGCAAGTGAAAATGAAAAAAATGCACTATAATAATAGCAGAAAAATCATTGCATAAACCATTGTAAATAGCCTCATAAGCCTCAGTAAGTTTTGCTTTATAGACTATGGCTATTACAAAGTAACACTTTAGCACTTCAAGTAGTCATGTAATCTCATATAATCATGCACAAGGAATCTCTTATGCAAAATTCTAGTCTATAATTTCTTCTTTTTTTAAAGTATTTTCTTGCAGTAGTTACATGATTGGTCACCTGACTAGAATCTTCCCTGGATTTTCCCTGGAAATGCCCTTGATCTTATCTTTATGAATCTCCAGAATCTGATCTGAATCTGGATCTTATCTAGATTTTATCTGTGGCAGATCTATAGATCACATCTTATCTGTAGTAGAGATTCCCATCCTTATGGTATCCTTACCCTTGTCCCTATGCTTCTCTTCTTTTCCATTCCCAATTACCTCATGACTTCCTGCAAATAGTTAGTTACTTTTTAATAAATATGCCCTATGTCCAGTTTTTTTATATATTAAAGATTTCATACTAGTGTACATAGATTATCTGGTCTGTGCACAGATCCCTGGAATATATAAGGGCTAAGGGTAACAGCTAAAGTCTCTTTAGTCTTGCTTACTTAAAGCTTAGTTGCTTTTCACAAGTTCCTGCAAGAAGTTCCTCTAGTTGCCCTCTGGATTCATATCTAGTCCTTTTTCCTTATTGTATAAGGCAAGCTCACCCCTTTACATCATTGCATAATTCCAAGCTACTAGTATAAAAGCCTGCATAGCAGTAGAGGAGTACTTATCAGGGACCCTAGATTAGAGTTAGAGAAGAAGCCAACATGGAGTTGCATTTTAATGGCAACTTCTAACCTTTGTTTCTAAATTTTCTAAGAATATATCTTCTTTTCTTTCTTGCAATGTGTTATATCCTATAATACAAGTACTTCAAACATTTCTCATGCTCTATATTTTCTCATTACATGACCATGGAAATCCTACTCTAGATATGGGATATACATTAATAACTCTAATCTGTAGTTGATCTTCTTTTTCTAAGGTTTAGAATCTAGAATCTAGAGTTAGATCTCTGGACCTAATCTCCCAATTTTATCTGATCTCAAGAATTACTGACTGAATCTGATCATGGCAGATCTCTAGATAGATTTCCTTAGCCTTCTAACCTTGATTCCCTTTTTATATCCATTAACTCTGACCTTCTATTTCATATCTGCACTCTTCTCTTCCATTCTTCCACATATACATGGCTTCCTGCCATACTTCTTAGTCAGTATACCCTATGCTCACTTTCCTATTCTATATAAGTTCCCATACTAGTCTATGCAGCTACATGGTCTGTGTGTAGTACCAGGGAATATATATAGGGCATTCCAGGTAGTTAAGACTTCCCAGTTTTGATTACTTGTGAATATACCCTCTTCTTAGAATTCCTACTCTCCTTACCAGAAGAAGCAGTCCATTTTACTTGAGTTACATAGTCTACCTTCAAGTTCTCCTCCAGGGCTTTCTCTTCTGGTTGTTTTCTCATCTAGTCTATAGAGTTAGAGTTTCATCTCCAGTGTTTCTCCTTAGTCTTTATTCTTTGCTAGCCTCAAAGAATCCTGAGTCATAACACAATGGTCATCTTACTTTGCCAAGGAGAAGATTGAATTTTGTTATATCTATCTGCATATATAATAACCTTTCTGCTCTTGCATCTTAAGAATTTGCTCTAGAGCTTTATTCATTAAGCATCTTAATTTTATAAGTGTTATTGGGAATCCTTACATACTAAGTAATTATCTCCAGATGTTACTTTTTGAATTCATAAGTATGATCTCTTGGATCTGGAGGTCAGAGACTCATCTATTTTGACATCTCATGATATAAGATTAAGCTGCAAGCATAATCTTATCTAAATAGTCTTCAACTTTTTGTTTTGGGCTAGAGTACTTAAAGAACTATCTCAGACAAAATTTTCAAGTCTGTAAAGCAATAGAAAAGTTTTGTTTTAAATGATTTAGAATATTTGCATTATATAGGCAGGTTGCACTAAAGAGGTAATAATAGTAAACATTGAACTGTTACTAGTGACAGCAAAAAAACCTCCACTCAGATAAGATTAGACCATTGAATTCTTTCCAGATATCCCCCTTCTTCTTCATGAAGAAAAAGAATGAACACCTATGCCCTTGTCAAGATTATCAATACCTTAAAAGAGAGAGCATACTTATCATCCACCTCATCATATAGTAAGTACAGCATTACATTTGCAAAAAATTTATTCATGCAGAATGAATGTGTTCAATAGAAGTGGACTAGAACATTCTGTGATGTGATGGGTAATTCAGAAACCCTGTTGGTAGTTATACATGTGACTTTTTCAGTAGTAAACATAGCCAATTCAACACAATCACCAAAAGACAAAAGTTATTGGAAGGATATGCTGGTCTATATGTTTAGGCAGTTAGCCCTTATATGAGGTAAGTATAATTTATCTATGGCATATAGTAAGTGTGGGCTTATCTCCAGTCAATAGTATTGGACTGGAGGGAGCAGAAAGGAGCAGTTATGTCAACATAGCCACAGTTTAAAAAGGAAATATAGTGAACATAGATAAATATGGGTCTGTCTATGTCTGCCATTTGGCCTGATCTCTGACACACCCCCTTAGGCTGGGTGCAGTGCTAATCCATCAATCAGCCTCTTATGTTTGATTCATGCAAGGGGTTTTGTGAGGCTATCAGTGAGCATTTCAGTGGTGGGCACATGTGTAAGTGCAAGTGCACTATTTTCAACTTGTTTGCACATGAAATAGTAATAAACAGGAATGTAGTGAGTGTAGAAGCAGAAGCAGGGCTCCTTTGTGAGTAAGATGGTACCCATGTTGTTGATGAGTATTTTGGTAGGTCCTGACACATGTGTGGTGATGCCAATGTGATTGAGGAACTGGCATAGCCAAAGTGCCTGCTTGGCCCCATGTGCTAGTGCCATGTATTCAGCCTCAATGGAGAATGCAGCAACAGTGGCTTGTTTCTTGCTGTTCCATGAGATGACTGCATTGCTAAGGGTAAATATGTAGGTGGAGGTGGAATAGTAATCATTGATATCATGTGCCCAGTTTGCATCAGTAAAGCCAGTTAGCTGGGTTGGATCAGTGCTGCTAATCTGGCTGAGTGTAAGCCCCAGTTCATGGATCTCTTTAAGGTACTAGAGGGTATGCATTAGTGCTTTCCAGTGTGTTTTTCTGGGGTTTGCATTGTATTGGCCTAGCTGGCTGACTGCAAATGCAATGTCAGGACATGAGATGATGAAAAGCCATGTGATACTGCCAAGTACCTCTAGATATGGGTATTTCATCATCTTGCTCTTCTTCTTCTCTAACTGTGGGCAGTCCCTTTTTGAGAGGACAAGGCCCTGTTCCATGGAAGTGGGGCTGGTGTGCAGTTACTCATGTGGTGTTATGAGAGGAGGGTGTTGATATATTGGGTTTGTGATATGATGGTGGTGTGATTGTGATGGTTATCAGTGATGCAGAATTCCATGAGCCAGTCTGGATCCTCTTCCTTTATCTCAAATAGATGACGGAAAAGAGAACAGATATCAGCAAGCATTTTTTTGAAGCTAGCAACAGTAAGGGCATTGTTTACATGAATTGCAGTAATTGCCTTTCCTTTTTCTGTTTCTTGTATGTATATGGCATAGTCAGAGTGGACATAGGCAAAGTCATTTGTCATTAGCTTTTGGTTCATGTGTCTGTTCCATAAGTAGAAGCCTTGTTTGATACTGTATAAGCTGAGTAGTAGTTGGGCCACTTTGTCCATGCCATCTTCAAAGCCCTCAGATTGGCACATGTAAATCTCATGATTGATTTTGCTATGTAGGAATGCTCCAGTGATGTCATCTTGGCCTTAGTGCCAGCTGTGTGTGGCTGCATAGTGTAGAATGGTGCACAGTGAGTTGAGGTGAACAGTAAGGGAGAATGTGTCACTGTAGTCAATGCTGGGAATTTGTAAGTATCCTTGAGTGACAAGGTGTGCTTTGTAGCATGTTATTTCTCCATTGGGATCCTGTTTGATCACATATGTCCACTGGCATCCAATAATCTTGCAATCTTTTGATTTGTCAACCAGTTTCCATGTTCCATGTTTCTGTAGTATCTTGAATTTCTCATGCATTGCTTTCCACCATTCATTGGCATCAGGGCATGAGATGGCTTCTCAGAAGCTCCATGGGGTTTTCTTTCTGTGGGCTGTGAGATATGCCATTTGTGTGATTTGGCTTATAACTGTTGATTTCTTAGTAGAGTGCACCATTTCCCTTTTCTTTTGTGCCCTTTAATCTATCTTTCCTTTTTCCTCTTCTGCTTACTGTTTGTCTGCTGTCTCTTTTCTCCAGGTTGGATAAGTGACTCATTTGGAGCATTAAAGTGCAGAGGGTTTAGTAGGGTTGTTATTGGTGGATTGTGTGATTCTAGAGATGGTCTGTGTTACTTCCTTAGTTTGGGTAGCATTGGGGGATTGATCAGGTACTCCATTGTTGTCTAGCTGGCTAAGGACCTTCTTATAGGTAATGACATTCTGTAAGGCAGTGAACCAGAATTTAAAAGGGAGCCATACTTTGTAGGCTTTGGATCCATGTTCAAAGCCACATATTATCCCATCTATTGAGTGTGTGTCAAGTTTCTGGCAGTATTCAGGTGGTACATGGACATGGCAGTAAGATCCAAAGACATGATATATTTTCACACTTGTGTTAAAACTTTATACTAATTGCAGATATACTGGTAGACCTTCTACCATTATCTGCTTTATGAATGAAACCCTTATGGCTAGAGGATGAAGGTTAGGTTCTAGTACCTTGGTAATATACAAATCTGAGAGAAGATCATATTTCAGAGACTCTGGAGATGGTCAGAGGCATCCAGAAGAATTTGGGAAGAATTTCATTGATTGGATGGAACTTGGCTTCACCTTATGTGGTGTGCCCTTGCACTTTCCAGTGTCTTAATTTACAAAGGTGTCAGAGGTGGGAAAAAGAGTGATCTCAATGCTCAATAAGAGAAATAGGCAAGACAAGGAGAGTCAAGCCTAGTTATGAGGGTAGGGCCTTATAATTCCTTCAAGGATATCACTCAGCCCAGAGGTGCTCCAGAGTAACCCAAAGGATCAGAGTAAGCCTAAGGGCTCAGGCAGGGTAAGGACAATGACAAGGGAGTATTTATGTTGATATTTGTACTGAGGTACAACATACAGAACTACAGTACTTATACCTCAGAGAGGCAGAACTATCTAAGAGAATAGCAAAGTAAGACAGGTGCAAACTCAGAAGTGAAGCAGATGTCTAAATATCTAAGAAATAAATGGAAATGTCAGGGGAGACAATGTTCAATTATGTCAGACTGAAAATGAGAGATAATAGGAAGAAGTGAGGAAAAACAAGGAACAGAAATGGGAACAGAAATAGTAACAGTACTGAGAGCAGGACTAGGAATGGAGTTATAGTGGAGTGGTCCAGAAAAGGTGAAGTGAAACTAAGGTAGAGCTTAACTGAAACAGAGATAGGACTAGAAGTGGAATAGGGCAGAGCAGGAGTGGAGGTCAAGGGAGTATTTACCAATGAAAAGGCAGGAAGCATACATATGTAGCTGGGATGGAATGGAATAGTAACAGAGGGCCAGAGTTGCCTGGAGGAGAGTCAGAAGGCTCAAGTGGCTTACTGGGTGTGAGGACCAGTTGTAAGCTGGATTAGAATTGGGTCAGAATTGGATTGGAGATACAGGATATAACAACTTGATTTCCTCCCATAGAAGGCTTTATTTGATGTGATTTGCATTAGTGTGCAGGTTAGGCAGTGGTTGTGAACATAGTTTGCATACTCATGTGCCTCTGAATAGTCCTGTGTCATGTAGCATGGCAAGGGCACTCTTATAAATAGCCTGGTTGAAGCATTCTGTGACCCCATTTTGTTGTGGGGTGCAAAAGGCAGAGGTTTCATAGGTGATTCCTTTTTCTATGAAGTACTTCTGTAGAGTAGCATTTATAAATTCACCTCTCCAGTTGGAGTGGATGGACTTTACCCAGTGACTGTTAGGGACTCAAACCCCAAAAGAGAACAGCAGCCTTGAGAAGTGCCCACATAGAAGAAGTGCAACCATGGAACAAGTGCTCTAAACTGGAGAATTCAGTTTAGACTCTTGCCCTTATATACTATTAGCTAACCATGCCATGAGGCATACATGAGGTAAAAGGTGCTGGCCAAACTAAAGGTAATCTGAATAAGATAAGATAAGGAAATAGGGGCTAAAAGCGGTGTAAGTAAAGTAAGTTCATAACAGTGACTAGTAAAAGTTTCAAGTTGTTTGACAAGAGCTTTGATAAAGCCAGGGGCTTTATTCTTGGTGCAAAGATATTCCTTCCATTCCTTCCTGCTGTAGTTATTAACAATGGCTAGAGTATATACAAAGCCCTAGATGGATGTGTCAAAGGGGCCTTGTATGTCTATATGAAGTTGTATAATAGTATTCTTGGTGCACTTTGTTAGGGTACTGGGGAATGGTGCTTGGTGGTGTTTTCCTTTTGCACATTCATTGCATGGTAGTAGTTCTCCCCTGTCTTGTAGATTGAGGCCAGTGACTAGCTAGTGGTATTGAAGGTATTGCATTTCTTTTAGGCTAATGTGACCTAATCAGGCATGCCATAGATTGAGATTGAATGGCAGTTAGGTAATAAAGGCAGTGTTGTAGTGGGCATTAGGGGAGGTGATGGCACTATTGATTTCATAGAGGTTGCCACACAGTCAGCCTTCTAAAACAACCTTGCCATCTGGGTTTGTGATGGTAAAGTAACTATTCTGTTTAGTTATTTCCATTCCTCTCTAGTTCATTTAGCTTTCAGACATCAGATTGTCTTGGGCATTTGGGCAGTAGCTGACATTGGTTAGTTTAATGGTTTGATTATGTATGCCTCTGACCATTGCAGTTACTAGAATAGTGCCAGTGCTAAGTACCTGGAGCTGTGGGTCATTTTTGACAATGCCCTTGATGAAGTTGATGGATGGAGTAAATGTGCTGAATGTGGTGCACTCATTACATATTTGATTGGTTAAGCCACTATCCAATGTCCAGCTGAAGTGGAAGTGGAAGTGGGTAAATGTTAAAACTTTATCCCAATAAAAGAAAACTGTTAAAACCTATACCAGGATGGGTATACTTTTAACCAGTTCCTTGCTGAATGAAACTCTTGATGCTGAAGGAAGGTCATAACTCTGAAGGGCTCTGGAGGGCTTCAGGGAAATCTAGGAAGGGTTTTAATAATCAGATGGGACTCAGCTTCACCTTATGTGGTGTGCTCTTGCACTTTCTGGTGTCCTAATTTACATAGCTATTGAAAATGGGTAAAAAGGCTGTCTCTATGCTCAACAGAAGGGACAGGCAGGACAAGGAAAGTCAAGCCTAGTTGTAGGGGTGAGACCTTGTGACTCCTTCAAGGATATTGCTTGGTCTCAGAGGTACTCTGGAGTGGCCTGAAGGGTCAGAGTAAGCCCAAGGCTCAAGCAGAGTAAGAACAAAGACAAGGGGGTGTTTTGTCATTTTTGTTGATATTTGTACTGAGGTATAAGATACAAAACTACAGTACTTATACCTCAGAAAGACAGAACTATCTAGAAGTGTGACAAGGTAAGACAGGTGCAAACTCAGAAGTGAAGCAGATGTCTAAATATCTAAAAAATAAATGGAGATGTCAGGGAAGACAATGTTCAATCATGTCAGACTGAAACTAAAGGATGATAGGATGCAACAGGGGGAAGCAAGGAACAGGAATGGAACAGGAATAGTAACAATGATGGTAATGGTAACTGAGACTGGGAATGATAACAGAGTTATACTGGAATAGTCTGGAGATAATGAAGGGGAGCTAGGGTAGTACTTAACTGGAGCAGAGATAGACTAGAAACAGAATGGGGTGGAGTGGAAGTGAAAGCCTGGGGAAGCATATAACACTGAGGGGCAGGAAGCATACATGCATAGCTAGGGGAGACTGGAATGATGACAGAGGGCTGGAGTTGCCTGGAGGGGAGTCAGAGGGCTAGAGTGGCTTACTAGGTATAAAGACCAATTGTAAGCTGGATTAAGATGGGGTCAGAATTGGGTCAGAGGTCCAGGATATAACAGTATCCCCCCCTTAGGCCTGAACCCTTGAAGGCCATTGGCCCAGGGTGTGGAGGGTATGGACATGTGATCTGAGATAGTGTGGTGATAGGCATGTGATTGTGCTTTAGTAACATTGGGGGTAGAGCAGATACCCCCTTTTTAGGTCTCAGATTCCAGACAAGACACCTGTAACAGTTGAACTTTGGTATAATTGTTGTATGGTTTAAACAACAAAAGGAACAAAAATTGATTCATCATAAAGAGACATCACAGAGCTGAAGGATAAAGTTGATGGAATTCTTTAATAAGCTCTGGAGAATTGGCCAAATCATCTTTTGTTTGCCAAGTATGATCTGTTTCACTATATCCAGTCCAATGGACCAAATATTCCAGTTTGCCTTTTTGTATATGAGAATCCACAATATGGTCAACTTCATATTCTTTATGGCCTTCTTCAGTTACAATGATTGGATCAGGTGTGAGAATGTCTTGTTTGTTCAAAGAAGGAAAATAGGCTTTGATTCTTGAAATATTGATAGTAGGATGAATTCTCATGGTATTTGGCAGTTTGAAACAAACTGCATGTGAAATAACCTCAAGAATTTCAAAAGGACCAATTTACTTCTTGGTTAACTTTTTGGATAGGTATGGAAGTGATAAGTTCTTTGTGGAAAGCAAAACTAATTGGCCTTTGTTATACTGAGGCATTTTTGTCTTGTTTTGCTTTTCCATTCAATCTTTTGTTTGTTCTAATGCTTCCTTGACTTCTTTGAATGTTTTTGACATATCTCAGAGAAATAAAGAAGATGGAACAGTGCATGGTGGGGCTTCAAAACCCATTCAAGGATGATATGTCTTGGTTATCTCGAAAGGGATGGTTTTTGTGGATGTTGAATAGGAATTATTATAATGATATTCTGCCATCTTTATCCAGTCTGCCCATTGTTCTTGCCTTTTTGCAATAAAGTTCCTTAAATAAGTCTCCATTTCTTGGTTTATTCATTCCATTTGACCATCTGTTCTTGGGTGATAAGCTGTAGAAATCTTCTGTTTGATCTGAAGAATTTCATTGAGCTGTTTGGAAAACTCTGAGACAAATTGAGGGCTGCAGTCCAATAATATTGTAGAAGGAAGTCCATGTCAAGACCAAACATGATCTTTAAAAAGTTCTGCTGTAGTAAGAGAAGAAATTGAAGAAAAACAGAGAATGAAAACCACTTTTTTAGAAAAACAATCCACTATCACCATTATTGCATCAAATCCCTTTGAAATAGGTAAACCCATAACAAAATCCACCAAAATATCTTCCCAGGATGCCAAAGCTGTGGGAAGTGATTTAACTGGAATAATAGACTCTGATCCCTTAGATGTAGCACAAGAAGAACAATGTGAAACAAAAGATGCTATATCTTCCTTGAGACCAGGCCAATAATAGAATCATGCTATCACATGTCTAGTTTGGTCTTGACCAGAATGACCACCTAGAGGAGAGAAATAAAACAAATTAAGAGCTTCTATTCATAATTCTTTTGAAATAAAAATTTGATTGTTTTGGTTTATATAAACTTTGTTTTCTGGACTATAACACCAGTGGGGTGAAAGATGAAGATCCACTGATGACACTTGAACTTGAGAAAAGAAAGAAGAAGAAAATGTAATGGTGCATTGAAATACTGAGGGAGGGAGCATAAGAACTTGTTTATTAGGTTTGGGTTTGTTATCAAAATGATCTTGATGCCTGGATAAAGCATCCACTCTACCATTTGAAGAACCAGGTTTATAAACCATCTTGAAATTAAATTCAGCCAATGTGGCTTGCCAGCAAGCTTGGCAAGGTGAAAGATCTTGTGGACATTTCCAATATTCTAGATTCTTATGATCTGTCCAGATTTCAAAAGAATCTCATCCAATGAGATAATGACATCAATTGCATAAGACATGAATAATGGTAAGTAATTTCTTGTCATAGATGGGGTAATTTAATTCTGCTGCATTCAAGGAATGGGAGATAAATGCAGCAGGTTGCCATAATCCATTGTCTTGTTGATAAGAAAGAACTGCACCAATAGCAACATCTGATGCATCTGTTTCAATGCATATGGGTTTGGAAGAGTCAGAGTAACAAAGAAGGGGGTCAGTGTTATGAACATAACATTTGCTAGCAGAAGAGTCACATGACAAGCACATGACCATGAGACTTTATTGCCAAACAAGGATAAACCCTAGAATATGGTTAAGTTGTTATTCAGAGTTTCCCCTTGGGTTTGGGACACAGCTTATGAGGTTGGATCTAGTATCTCAGATGACAGATGCATCTCCCAATTAGATCTCTGATGAATCTGGATCTTGATCTAGATGAGGGTCTGATCTGATCTGTGGCAGATCTCTAGATGAGATCTTGTCAGCCTCATGGTAGGGGGCATGGTTTAATCTCTGCTTACCCTAGACCCATTCCTTCCATTCTACATAGCCTCTTCATTCTACACACCTATACTGCATGGCCTATTGATCATATTCTCAGTAAGCATGCCCTATGCTCTATTCCTTTATTTAGTATTTCCCTTAACCTTGGAGGTGGTCTGTACACATCTGGACTTAGTATAAATAGTAGAGTAGTTCCTTGGTTTCAGCTCCCCAGTCTTAACCACTTTGTTAACTCTGTTATCTTGTACATTATCTAGTGCCTTGTCAATACAGGCATTTCCCTCCTAACATTGTGATGGCTCCTCAGGCCTTGCTACCCTGAGTTCACTACATCATCTTTTATTCTATTCCAACCAAATCTGACAATGAAACCGACACACCCTCTCAAGGCAGATTGTTTAGGGTTAGGATGGGTTGTTTAGAAACCGACATCATAACAGTCAGATGTAAGAATTTCTTTAAGATGAACAAAAGCCATCATGCAGGCAGCTGTCCATTTGAATTTGACATCTTTTTTCATAAGAGAGTTGAGAGGTTGTGTGATATTTGCAAAATTGGGAACAAATCTTCTATAATAATTTGCTAATCCCAAAAAGGCCTGAACTTGCTTGACTGTTCTTGGAATGGGCCAGCTTTGTACAGCACTGGTCTTGTTTAACTGCATTTGTACTCCCTTTTTAGATACAACCATTCCTAAATAATCAACTTGTGACTGTGCAAAATAACACTTGGATGGTTTAAGAAATAGGTTGTTGTCATGAAGACAATCTAATACTTGAGCAACAATTTCCAGATGCTATTCCCTTGTCTTGCTCCTGGTAAAAATCATGATGTCATCAATATATATTACCACATGCTCCCACATATCATGAAAGATATCATTAACCATGGCTTGAAATGTACTTGGTGAATTGCATATGCCAAAATACATTACCAAAGGTTTGAAAGCACCTATAGGAGTTGTAAATGCTCCTTTCCATTCATCATCTTCCTTCATTTGTATGTTATTATAACTCCATTGTAAATCTAGGGTCATAAACATATCTGCACCATTTAGTTGATCAATTAGCATAGAAATTAAAGGAAGAGGATAATTGTTTTTTATCATATACTCATTGAGATAATGATAATTGATTACCATTTGTTTTCCACCATCCTTTTTGCTGATGAAAAATACAGGAGATGTTTGAGGTGATTTTGATGACCTAATATATCCTTTCTTCATTTCTTTGTCAACAAATTCATGAACCTCTTTCATTTCCTTGTTTGATAAAGGAATAATATGACCTTTCTTGGGCATAAAGTTTTCTTTTAACTCTACATCATGATCCCATGGTTTTCTTGTAGGCATATGTTCGGATTCATGCTGGGAAAAAACTGGTAAAAATTCCCAGAGTTCCTTTGGTAATTCCTTCTTCAATTGTGAACTTTCTTCTTTTGTTACTCTTCTTGATACTAGATGTGTTTCGCAATCTCCTTCACATCTAGGGAAGTCAATAGTTCACTTTACCCAATCAATATCTGGGTTGTGTTGTTTGAACCAGTTGTAGCCAATTAATAAATCTAGTGTTCCTAAAGAAGATACATATGCATTAATTTATTCTCAGTGCCACCTACCATCCTTTCCTTTCAAAGTAATATATATGATCACATAATGTGCGATTTTTCCAATGTTTCCTTGTGTTCCATCTGCATTGTAAACAGTTAGTGCTTTAGATAAATCTTTTTCATAAAGTCCATGTTTCCAAACATATTTTTGGTCAATGAATATTACTGATGCCCCTGAATCCACAATGGCAAAAGTAAGGCCACAAGATTCCATCTTGAGCCTGTTACATCCTCTGACCTCTCTGTCAATCTTTACACTTACATCTAATTCATTTCTTTCTTTTCAATTAAATAATTTTGCTAGATCTTGTCATTTTTCACTTTCTATGGCAAATAAATGTCTGTCAATTTCTTCAGACAGAATTAAGCATCCTATTTCCAGGGCCATGCTCATTCAAGATGCTGTCACAGAAGAGGAAACTCATTTCCATTTCATAGTACTAGAACAAAAAAATGATAGAAAAGAAGACTGATTACATACTGGGAGTTTTGCCTCTAGCTGAACTGACTCCCTTAGGCTTTTCCTGAAGCCTTCTTCTGTTTCTGCTCTGACTCAAAAACATCCTGGAAGTATGCTCTTGCTTCCTCCATTGAGCCCCATGAAGTGGCTGGGATCTCTTGAAACCTTGCTGCATCAGCCATATTATAAACTGGTCCAAGAGAAACTGGCTCTGCAGTTTGCCATCCATTTTTGTCAGGTGGAGTAAACTCTAAAAAGCAAACTGGTTGAATGTATTGACCTTGAGAGGTCCCTTGCATTCACTGTGCTTGTAGATTAGCCCTTTGAGGGCCTTTTTTGAAATTATTGGAGGGGCAAGGAGCTGTGGGATTAAATACTCCTCTACAATCCCTGGCCATATGACCTGGTTTACTGCACTTGCTGTTGCACCTGCCTGTCTATCTCCATTGGTGTACCTCTACCAGGTTGCATTCTGGTTGTAGTGAACCTGGGTTGATTCAGTTGAAGTGGAGGGTATTGAGGTTGATATGAATTGGCAGGGGGATAATGAGGAGGAGGAAAGTGAGGGGTGAATCTGGGTGCTGCTCTTTTGATGGCCATTCGCTCAAATGAACAACCAATCATCCTGCATTGTTCCTGGAATAAAATGTAATCTTCTTTTATCCCTTGCATGCAAGCTTGTTGATATACCCGATACTGAACCTGCTCTCTCATAAGCTTGAGAGCATGGTCATCGCTGACTCCTGAGTCCCTTCTAAGCACCTTGAAGTCCTGCAGGTATTTGTCTATCAACAAAGTATGCCTGAGAGATTCTAATTTTTTAAGGGCTTCATGCATTAGCTCATCAATACAGAAATAGTTTCTGAGCTCAATGGCTATTCCCCCAAAGTCTGGCCATGTGTCAACCCCCCATGGTCCTCTTCCTCCATCTGCCAATGTTACCACCTCTCCTTCTCTGTTGATATACTTTTTATAGGTGATCTGGGCAAATCCTTCTGCCTTGCCTTCTAATCTGGATAGAATGGCTGCTGTGATCTCTCTATTGTTCTTCCACTTCTGTTCCACTACCCAAACAGAAAGTAAAGTGAATCATTTCCTCCAGGTCTTTTTCTGCCCTTCTCATTTACCTGGATCCAAAATCTTCTTCAATCCTCCCATCTTGATAAACTCTTCTGCCAGTGTCTTCATTGTATCACCAATATCTAAATTCATAGTTGTCCCACTTGTAGTAGGGATTGATGGCTGGGAGTGGCCCTGGGGTCTCTGATATGGGGCTGGTTGGTACTGGGGTAGGGGTCTGGGGTCTGGGACAGATAGAATTGATCCTAATTCTGTTGACTCAGGCTCATTGGACAAGCTGGCATAGGGGTTGAAGTTCAATGTTGTTGATTACTGTTTGTGGACAACAGGATATGGTTTTTAAAGACCTAGATGGCCTTAGAGAATGAAGATGGTCTGAGGTTGCTACTTTGTGATCTCTACCTCTTTTAGCAACAAAGTCTTTCTGAGTTTGTTTATCAAACTTATCAAATCTAGTTTGAAATGACAGTCTCCCAAGCTCATCATCTTCAAACCCTAGCACTGCCTTGAATACAAAATCTTTTAGCTGTTCTTTATGCCCCCAAAGATACACTTTCTTCATATAAACAATCTTCTGCTGTGAAAGCCCTTGACTAGTAAAATAGTCTTGAGCAAGTGTTACAGTCAGTGTTGGATAATATACAAGGAAATGATATAACCCTAGTCTAGGGCTTGACAGTGTCAATGTTGATGTATGAGAGTGAAGCAAAAGTATATAAGTGAATACTATACTATATGATACAAGTGCTCAATACTGGGGCTTGAGACATGCTAAGGCTATAGTATTTATATGGTACAGAACAGTGCATGGATCAAGACCCTGATGGGAATATTCCCACAGACCCTGAGGCACCATCAAATGGAAAAAAAGCCATTGTAAGAATAGCCAATGGCTAAAGAGAATGAGACTTCTAAAATGGAAGAACAATGGAAATGAAAACCAGGCTAAAGACATGAGGCTAACCCTATGCCCTGGGTCTAGACCTGTCATGTGACCCATCATGTGCCTAGATAAGATAAAAGATTAGATAACCACATGGAAAGATAAAATAAGGTCACATGATTGAAAAATGAAAAATTGCAGACTATAACAGTTGTGAAGGTAATGAGCACATGACCTTGTTTAGTGACAATGGGGTGGAAGAGCAGAGTTTCTTGGCTCACTCATAAATAAAAACAGGGACTTCAACAGTAGCTTGTCCTTCCTTCATTACAACAACATGGCTGCATTCAATGACATCATGGCCTGGGCCAATGAATGCATCATGGAGTGTGCTAATGATGACAAGGCATTGAGTGATGCCAAATATGCTAAGTGCAAGAGGCAGGTGAAGGCAAGAAAGGAGAAGGAAAGAAGGAGGGTGAAAGAGACCCAGAAGGTGGCAGAGAAGACTGCCCAAAGGCAGGCTGAGGAGACTGAGAGGGCCTGGTGGATGGCAGAGGTGGCTGCCCAAGAGAAGGTAAGTACTATGGACATTCTTCTAAGAATAGAACAGCTGATGATTATTAGGCAGCATGAGTACAGGCCCAAGTGGGGCCCAGCAATGACAAGGGAAAGCAGAGGGTGGAGAAGGCACCAGCATGCCAGAGGTGCAAGGATAGGGGGGTGGAGTGCAAGGTAGGCATGGGAAAGTTCATGTCATGCTTGGCCTGTCAAGAGGCCAAGGCAAGGTGTGAATACCCAGGGGAGGAGAAGCCAGTGTGGAAGCAGTGTTGGAGAGATGTGGAGGAGGAGTGGCCCAAAAAGAGGGCTTGCTCAGAGGGAGCAGAGGGCAGTGCTGAGCAGGTGGCAAAGGGCTGTCACCTACTGGTGGCATTCATATGGAAGGTGGGGAGCCAGGTGGTAGGGAGATAAGGAGGAAGAACCAGCTGCTAGTGTGGCTGGTCGACATCCTTGATTCCACATGGAGGGTAAGTGGAGAGGATGCAGAGAGTAGGCCAGAGGATGGTGAAGAGGAAGAGGTGGCAGGAGAGATAGTGGAACTTGAGATGGGGGTCTGGGAGGAAGTGAAAAGGAATGAGGATAAGAACATTATGGTACTAGAGTAGTGTAGAAATTACTCTAGTTTGTCTTCATAACAGAGGTTGGAATTCAGGAATGACCTGGGGGAGCTGGAAATTAGGGTACAAAAAGAGGAGTCAATAACTACTGAAGTGAAGGCTTTAAGCCTTGAGTGAACAAGTTTGGAGAAAACACAGAGTAAGTCCAGAAAGTAAGGTTTCCACAAATTGTAATACTCTGTCAAAATGAAATCTCATGACCAGGCAAGTGGTACCTTGGGCAGTCATGAGGTGATAAGAAGAACAAAAGGACAGCCAAGAAAGGATGGAACAAATAGCCAAATTCCCCAGAGGAACAAGATTAGAACCCAATGTCAAAAATGATTGCTTCTGATATAAAGACAGGGAAACTGAAAAGAAATGAAGGAGGTAGAAGCAGAGAGCCATGGGGCTTCAAAAAGACTTCCAGAGAGAAGGTCAGAAATTAAACTAGAGTCTGATAGTTAAACAGAGACTATGAAACAAATGTCAGGAAGATTGAATCTAGAGCAGAGTTGAGGAAGGTTCTTTATCTTCAAAGGGAACTAAAACATGATAATCAAGAGCAAAGAGGATTCTGTACTCAGTTAAAGTCAGGGTTAGCATGGAGTTGGCTCAAGAAAGATAAGTTCCTAAGGGAAAGAAGTTGACACTCATTTCCTACTCTAACATGGCTGGATTCCCAAATCTCTACTTCTGGTTGGATAACCAGCTTGCTTTCCATCCTGATGATGGAATGGCCCTCATAATGGCCAAGAATCAGGAAAGGAGAAGGTGCAGAGTCAAGGTATACAAGGCTAATGCCTCAATGGGAATAGGGGAAGCAACCAACAGCCAAAGAGATAGGGGTGAAGGAAGGGTTGGAATGGTGAATGGAGTCCAGAACATCACTGCTCTTAACAAGGCAGCCCAAGAAGTTGATATGACAGGTGATGGATTGATTGCCAACACAATCCATGAGGTTGATAGTCTGATTTACCAGGAGTTAAGGGAGCAAAACAGGCTCCTTCATGACTTAATCAAGATTCAGATGAAGAAGGGCCACCAAAAGGGATATATCAGGGCAGAGTCTGGTGTTCATGTAATTAAACATAATGCTCAGTGGGAGGAGTGTGGAGGTCAAAAGGCTAGAGAGGGAATAAGGGTTTTTGTGGCCAATCTTGGAGCTGGAACAGAGCCAGAGGATATCATGGTAAAGGTTGGAGAGGATCTGAAGGAGTGGTTGTGGTGCTGAGGTTTGCTTGCTGGTCTCACCTCCCTGTATCAACCACACAATAAAGAATGTACTATTTGCATGTGCCAATAACTGGGAGAGAGACAGACATGATTGGACATGATTGGAGATGGGTGCAGTTGACATAGGTAGGGGTCAGTCACTGCACAAGTGGTAAGGGTGGTTAGAGGGGGCAATTGACACAGAGCACATCTGGTTATTGCTTGAAGAGGTTGACAGTTGACCAGGTGACCTGGGCACTGTGGTGGAAAAGACCAGAGAGGAACTGAAGAGGTGAGTGGGAATGGAGGAAAGGGCAAGAGTGCAAGATGACCAAATTGCTAGGTGTGATCAGCAGTTACCAGTGTGGTCACTAGATGCTATTTTCTCTGCAAAGGTTGATGTCCCATTGTCAACTAGGAGACAGAAAAGAAAGAGAACCAGGGGCAGTGCAAGACACAAAACAGAAATTATCTGGAAGGATCTGGAAAGATGGAAGGGAGGCTGGAAGGAAAGGCTAACCAAAAGGATGGGCACTGGAATGAAGAGGTCCCAGGGGATGCAGGAAAAGCAGAAATATCCCCAAAGGAAAAGGAACCCAGGAAAAATGAAAGAACAAGTTCTGGACAACAGGTCAGAAGGAACAAGAACTGAAGGCAAAGAGAAACAGAGTTGTCAGAACAAGGCTGGAAGAACAAGGAATTTCCAAGGCAAACAACAGAGGGATTTGAAGGTGTTCTGAAGAAATAAGCAGTATTCCCAGGAGATGCAGAAGAGCAGAATTGCCTTTAGGGAAGAAATACCCAGGACAAAGGTAGAATTCCCAGAAGATGCAGAAGAGCAGAATGTCTACCAGGAAAAGAATACCCAGGGAGAACAGAAGGACAGGTCCTGAGACAACATACAGAAAAGAAGGAAATACCTGCAAGTGGGAACAGAGTTATCAGGAACAGTGTCTGAAGAGCAAGGATTTCTCAGGCAAGAGTCAAAGAGAATGGAGAGATGCAGAGACAATTTCATCAAACAGATTTCCCATAAGGGGACAAAGGGTACCAATAGCATGGAGTTATAGGGAGGTGGCACATAAAACAATGTAGTGCCATACAGAGAAAATCCAAGCAGGGAACCATAGTGAACAGAACAAAACTCAAATAACTGCAAATAGAAAAGGAAAGGGTAATCATAGCACAGTTATAATAGAAGTGTGAATCTTTTGGGGAGATGGAAAGGGATAGAGATGTCTGAAGAGGGCAAGAGACTCTTTGACATGTGAGATAAAATGCAGGGAGTACATTGTAGCACAGAGGAAGAGGGGTGGTGCTTCTGAAGCCTGGTTGGTCAGCAAGATAGGTATACCTTATCTGTGAGGATAAGGAAACAGATGGCAGAGGTGCCATGGGCAAAGAAGAATAAAAAGTCTAATGCTACAAGTTTGGAGAAGGTTGGAGGTGAACAGAGGTATTTTCCTGGTAGGCATATCAACAGATGAAACTGGCCTGCTACAGGGAGCAGAGCAACACAGAAATGACCACACATTTAGGCAATGGAGTCATAACTACCAGATTATAACAAAAAAGCTGTGATTTAAGATCAGAGTTAGCTGAGACCAGAGTGGTATGGAGCTATGGGGGGTACACAGAATGCTGGCATGTGTTATCCAGTGAACAGATGAGGTACTACTTAATACCTGGGGTCAATGGACTACAGTGAATGAGTTAGTAGTGTTCTAAAATCAGTGAACACAAATTATCCAGCTGTTATATCCTGGATGAAATGCAGCTGCTAATGCATTGACCTAAAACCTAAATACCTAGCCTTGGTGTGTGTGGACAATCCTGATTAGTTGCTTTAAACTTAGAGCAACAAGAACTAGGCAAAGATAAGAAAGCAGTTTTAAGAGCCAAGGAACTTGTGGAACTGAAGGGTTCAAGTGCACAAGACTGGGAAAAACCCAGGCTTGAGCAGACCTTCCTTTATATTGCTACAGTATGTGCACAGACCATGTAAATGGTACTGGCCCTAAATAAAATATAGTAAGCCAATCAATGGCAAAAGAAGAGTGGAGACCTTAGAACTACAGCAGGGAAACATGTGTTATGCCATCAGAATCTAGATTACTCTAGACCTGTGACCTGTGAGAAAGTGAAATATGAAAAGATGAAAAGTGTAAAGGTGTGACATAGTGAAAAGGTGAAGAGGTGAAATGATCATGTGATGTGACAATTGTAAAGAGTTACAGTAGTGATAAGAAAATGCCAAAGAAGGAAAAAATGAAAAAGTGCATTATAATACTGGACCTCTGACCCGAATTCCAACCCCATTCCAACCCAGCTTACAATTGGTCTTCACACCTAGTAAGCCACTCCAGCCCTCTGACTCCCCTTCAGGCAACTCTGGCCCTCCGTCACCATTCCAGTCTTTCCCAGCTATGCATATACACTTTCCACCCCTTAGCCAGGCTTTCGCTTCCACTTCACCCCATTCTGCTTCCAGTCTATCTCTGCTCCAGTTAAGTACTACTCTAGTTCCCCTTTGTTATCTCCAGACTGTTCCAATATAACTCTGTTACTGTTTCTGGTTAGTTACCATTACCATTATTGTTACTATTCCTGTTTTGTTTCTGTTTCTTGCTTTCCCCTGTTTCATCCTGTCACCCTTTAGTTTCAGTCTGACATGATTGGACATTGTCTCCCTGACATCTCCATTCATTTCCTAGATATCTAGACATCTGCTTTACTTCTGAGTTTGCACCTGTCTTATTTTGTTACACTTCTAGATAGTTCTGCCTCTCTGAGGTATAAGTACTGTAGTTCTGTATCTTGTACCTCAGTACAAATATCAACAGAAACACCCTCTTGTTGTCGTCCTCACTTTGATTGAGCCTTTGGACTCACTCCAACCCTCCAGGTTATTCTGGAGTTTTCAGCATTAAAGTTATTATGGCTTAATGTTGACTTGGGATAAGCAACAACTTTACTGTTGTTACTATCCCTATCCAACCTGAGTCCTCTGACTCACTCCGACCCTCCGGCCCTGCTGGAGATTATGATCAGCCTATTGGCTACCTTCTATAAGTCTTGATAACTCTGCTCATTAAGACTGGACTTAATACTCTTCATCTTGTCTGTCTCTCTTGTTGAGCTCTGAGCAAGCTCTCCTCTGCTATCTCCGGCCTACTGCACATCAGGACACCAAGGCTATGCCAGGGCATTGAAGCCAAGTCCTGTTTGATGAAGAACCTGCTATTTGACTACTTGACCATTTTTGAAAATCTCTGGAAATCTCCGGAGACCTCTGGAGCTCATATTTCCTTCTGATGAACTCCAATCTAGTAGTAGTAGTAGTAGCAGTATTTGGATTTTGATAATCTGTCACCTTAGTATGAATATCAACAAAAACACCAGAAAATCCTCTTGTCATTATCCTTACTCTGCTTGAGCCCTTGAACTCACTTTGACCCTCTGGATTACTCCAGAGTACCTCTGAGGTTACACAGTATCCTTGAAGGAGTCATAAAGCCTCACCCCCATGACTAGGCTTGACTCTCCTTGTCCTGCCTATCCCTTCTGTTAAGCATAAAGACAGCCTTATCATCCACCCCAACATCTATGTAAATCAGGACAACAGAGAAGTGCAAGGGCACACCACATAAGGTGAAGCCAAGTCCCATTCAACCATTGAAACCCTTTCTAGATTCCCCTGGAGCTCTCCAGAGCCCCCCAGAGTTCTGACCTTCCTTCAGCATCAAGGGTTTTATTTAAAAAGGAACTGGTTAAACAGTATACTTATCTTGGTATAGGTTTTAAAAGTCTCCTTTTTAGTGGGATAAAAAGTTTTAACACCAGCAGAGGGTGATGCTAGGCATTGACAGAGTAAATCCAACAGTCTTTGTAGGGTATGTGGAGGTCTGATAGCATGAGCAGAAGAGGCAAACTCAACAGAGAGATGTCAGAAAGAATTGGAAGTACATAGAAAGGTGGTGCTGGAGGTTAGAAAGACAAGAGGTACAGGTTTAATAGACTTGTCATGCTCAGAAGGATGGGTCTCAAAAGGCTAGGACTGATGGCCAGAAATGGGTTGCCTAGGAGTAGAGAACAGATGCCAGAGGTTGATGACCACCTATTAATAATTCTGGAGTGACTTGTCAAGAAGGGGCCAGGAGATGGCTAAAGGATGCTTAGACTGCAATGGCTAGATCTAGGCATGAGAAGGTGATTGGAATGGTCCAGAGTAACATGGAGTGGTTTTTCATTGAGGATTACCAGGTGACAACAAAGTATCAGAGAACTGGAGTTAGCTGCCAGAAAAAAATAGGAAAAGTGGAGGAAGTGGTGCTCATGGGTAGAGAACCATAATCTAAGCTGCATTTGAGGATCCATGAGGACTGGTGATGCTGTATGATAGTAGGGAATCACAGCTGTTCTGGAGAGCCCAGAGTCAGGAATAGGGGAATGCCAGGGTCAGAAGTCAGAAGTTGAATCTAGGCACATGTGTTTCAAGTGACTGGGGCCAGTGACTGACATCATAGAATGTTGGGGTGGCTTGAAGCAACTCAGAACATTGGGAGCAGTAAGAGGCTTGCATCATGTGAAGACTACATCAACTTAGGGGTCAAATGCCCAGAAGAGCACAAGATCATAATGGTGTTATTGGGGGTCATATTCTGACAGATGATGCAAGGAATGGAATGAAATTCTGGAGATCTCAGAGAGATCACCCCTGAGTGTGCCAAGCATGCAGGTGGTTCAGAGTTGAGTGTTGAGAGACAGTGGAGGCTGATTCTGAAGTAAAGGCTTGGAGAAGTGCAAGTGAGAGTATGAATATACTGTTAAAACTTTATCCCAATAAAAGGAAACTGTTAAAACCTATACCAGGATGGGTATACTTTTAACCAGTTCCTTGCTGAATAAAACCCTTGACACTGAAGGAAGGTCATAACTCTGGAGAGCTCCAGAGGGCTCCAGGGGAATCTAGGAAGGGTTTCAATAATCAAACAAGACTCAGCTTCACCTTATGTGGTGTGCCCTTGCACTTTCTGGTGTCCCAATTTACATAGCTGTTGGAGGTAGGTAAAAAGGCTATCTCTATGCTCAACAGAAGGGACAGGCAGGACAAGGAAAGTCAAGCCTAGTTATAGGGGTGAGACCTTGTGACTCCTTCAAGGATATCACTTGGCCTTGAAGGTACTCCAGAGTGGCCTGGAGGGTCAGAGTGAGCTCAAGGCTCAAGCAGAGTAAGAACAAAGACAAGGAGGTGTTTTGTCATTTTTGTTGATATTTGTACTGAGATACAAGATACAAAACTACAGTACTTATACCTCAGAGAGGCAGAACTATCTAGAAGTGTGATGAGGTAAGACAGGTGCAAACTCAGAAGTGAAGCAGATGTCTAAATATCTAAGAAACAAATGGAGATGTCAGGAAAGACAATGTCCAATCATGTCAGACTGAAACTGAAGGATGACAGGATGCAACAGGGGGAAGCAAGGAACAGGAATGGAACAGGAATAGTAACAATGATGGTAATGGTAACTGAGACTGGGAATGGTAATGGAGTTATACCAGGATGGTCTGGAGATGATGAAGGGGAACTAGGGTAGTACTTAACTGGAGCAGAGATAGACTAGAAATAGAATGGGGCAGAGTGGGAGTGGAAGCCTGGGGGTGCATATAATACTGAGGGGCAGAAAGCATATATGCATAGCTGGGGGAGACTGAAATGGTAATAGAGGGCCAGAGTTGCCTGGAGGGGAATCAGAGGGCTAGAGTGGCTTACTAGGTACAAAGACCAATTGTAAGCCAGGTCAGGATGGGGTTGGAATTTGTTATGGTCACAGTGTCAGACCTTGTATGAGGAGTGATAAACCTAATCCAATGTGGACCTTGGGGTTGTGCTAATGTTGATGTCAGTATCAATTGAAAAAATAAGAGGGTAGATGGTAAATGCCTGACCCTAGATGTAGTGCAGGACTTAGAGTGGGGAAGTACTCAGGGTAGCTAAGCCTGAGGAGTGAAGTCCAAACACTAGCTTATCTATTGATATGCCTAGATGGCTAAACAAACAAAGTGCTCAAAGCTGGGAAGCTAAGAGCTACATGGGCAGCCTATTTATACTATCTAGGGTGGCACATAGATCACCAAGTCTAGCTGGGATAAATACTGATATGGTAACTGGGCATAGGGTGAGGGTAAAGAGTATGACTAAATGGCCATGCATATCAAGGAACTAAATGGAAGAGAAGTACAAGAATGGAAAGGAAGACTGCAGGGTCAATAAATATGAAGACAGCACCTTAGCCTTGAGGCTGAGGAGATCCCATCTGGATCTCTGCCACAGATCAGATCCATCAATCAAGATCCAGATCTAAGATCCAAGATCCAATGTCATCTAGATTCAATTGGGAGATACCATCATCTGAGATTGCTGCTAATCCTGTGCTAACCCTTTAGTTGAGGTAAACTTTGAATAAGACTAATCATAGCCTAGAGTTTGGCTCAATATAGCATAGGAGTCTCATGGTCACATGCTTGTCATGTGACTCTTGTGCATCTGAACTGTTTGTTCATAACAGAATTGGGTTGGAGGTCCAGAATATGACAATAAAGCTGCCTATGGAGTAGCTGATAGGATCTAAGTCTAATAAGTCATTGTCTGATTCATTTTTGCTTTTTTTTGGAGTTGGCCATGGCTTGATTTGCTCTTTTGTTCTTTGACTTGGGTTTGGTGTTGTTTCTTGTCTTCCCTTTTTTGCATTTTGAATCTTTTGACTCTTTTGGCTCTTTTGACCCTTCTTCCTTTTGAAACACCTTCTTGGTGCTGAACTGATGAAATGATTCTGAGGCCTGAGGGCACTCAACTACTACTACTAATGAAGGCTTTTGATTGTAGAGCCAATGAACTAGGCAAAAAGAATAATAGAGACAAGAGACAAGGATTTTGAACTTGTTAAAGCAGAGAGCTCAAGTGCACAAGACTGGGATTTAGCCAGACTTGCACCTCTTCTTTATATATGCTATAGAAAAGTGCACAGATCATGTACAATGGACTGGCCCTAAACTACTATACAATAAGCTAACCAATAGCAATAAAAAAGCAGAGATCTAGAAGTATATGCAAATACCATGAGGTAGATGATGTCAGAGTCTAGACCAGTCTAGATCTGTGATAATGTGAAAGTGTGAAAAGGTGAAGAAGTCATGTGATGTGACAATGTGAAGAGCTGCAATAGTATAAGAGAAATGATGAAAATGAAATAAAATTATAACACTACCCCATTTTTAGCTTTTGGATTCCAGACAAGAATGCTGAAGAAATTGTGAAAGTGTAAAGTTATCATAGGGATAAAACTAAGCTTGGAAATCTTGCAGGGAAATAGATAGAATATAGCATGGTGCAGATGGATGTTAACAATGAAAATCTTTGACAACTTGTGGTGCATTGTGCAGGTAATTGCTAGGTTCCCATATGTGATCTATCTTATCAAATCCTTTCCAATGAACCAAGTACTCCAATTTGCCATTTTTAAGTCTAAAGTCTATAATATATGCCACTTCCCATTCTGATTCTCAATCTTCTGTGACATGAATCAGATCAGGACAAATTATAGATTGTAATGAAAGAGTATTGTGAAATGGCTTGACTTGAGACACATTGATAACAGGATAAATCTTTATTTCTTTTGAAAATAGCAGCTTGCCTGTATTTGGCATTGTATCAAGAATAGTATAAGGACCTATTCACTTTTGGGACAATTTTCTAAATGGATACAGAAGTTTTGAGATGGTTAGTGGACAGCCAAACTTTTTGCCCAATTTGATACATGAGAGCTTCAGAATATTTCTTTTCTAATTGCTTCTTCATTTTATCCTGTGCCTGAGCTATTGCCTCCTGTATGGATTGATGCATTGCTTGAAGATCTTTAGCAAATGCATTAGATGGTTTGTCTTGATTAAATCCAAGACAAGAACAATAGCATTTGATGACTGCAAAAGGAGTGTTTTTTATGGCAGAAAAGAATGCATTGTTGTGGGAGAATTCTGCCATTTTGATCCATTCTGCCCATTGACCTTGATTTTTGGCAATAAATATCTGAAGGTATTGTTCTAGTTCCCTGTTAATTCTTTCCATTTGCCTATCCATCTGTGGATGAAATGAAGTGGAAATTTTCTGTGAAATTCCTAAAGAGGCACAGAGGTTGCTTGTGAAGGCTGAAGCAAATTGCAGACCTCTGTCTGAAACTATGGATGTGGGTAGTCCATGATAACACCACATATTATTATAAAATAGTTTAGCTAAATCTAAAAAGGAAGTTTTTGAAGAAAGCCAAGAAATAAAAACTACTTCCTTAGAGAACCTGTCAACTACAATCAAAATAG
>JBBPKN010000341.1:0-46189 GCA_038089275.1 Pulveroboletus cf. rosaemariae
ATTATCCTTGTCTTATCTGGAATCCAAGACCTAAAGACAGGATAGTGTTATAATGCATACTTTTGTTTCTTTTATTTTTACCATATTTGACACCATGTTTACTCTTTACATTGTTATATTATATGACCCTTTCACACTTTCATCATTTTACCTCTTTACATCAGCACATATCTTGGCTAATCTAGCTGATGATATCATGCTGCATGTTATTTGCATGTATTTCTAGATCTTCACTCTGTTATTGCCATTGGTTGGCTTATTATACAATACTTTAGTGCCAACCCATTGTACATGGTCTGTGCACATACTGTAGCTATATATAAAGGGGGTTAGTGTCAGTCTGGGTTTTTCCAGTCTTGTGCACTTGAGCCTGTGCTGCTTTTCCAAGTTACTTGACTTCTTTTATTATAGTCTTGACTAGACAACAAGAGTAGCAAGAAGGAAGACAAGAGCAGAACACAGCACTAACCCCTAAAACTGGGCTAGGCAAGGAAAGAGGATAACTTGAGAGTCCTTGAGACTAACAGGGCAAACCACTAATGGTCAAAAGAGGCTATTCTCACAGATAATCAAGCCTAAAGAAGACTTGATTCATCTGGATGCTCTATTATAACCAATGTATATAAACCAATACAAAGTAGCTATAATAAGGTAGACTTCAAAGCTAATGGTAATCAAGAATAAAGTAAGGAAAACCAAACCTGAAAGTAGGGGGCTTCTAGAATAGCCCATGAGAAGGTTGGCCAAGAAATAGGCTAAAATTTTTGAAAACCATAATACCTTTATGCTTTGCCTAGTTCAGTAACCTCTATGTTCAAAGGTTACACCCAGTAGTCAGCTACAGTGCATACAGAGGTACCATTCAGTTATCAGAAGTTAATATGAAGAACATGTTTCAATACTTTAATAATCAAAAGTATATAAAGCTTTTCAATAAAGTCTCTGTTTTCAAATGGTCATATCTCCACAGCCACTGGGCCAAATCACATGATCTAAGAGCTAAATGATAGCCAAAAGTAAGTACTATATTTATTTTTACCAAAGTAAAATAATATTTTCACAGGTATTTGCAGGGCACTTTATGCTCTGGATTTAAATTAGATATTAAAATACTTTTTGAAGTCACTATGACAACTATGTAAAGCAGAACTCATAACTAAGTAGAAAAGTAGGGCATAGGGTAAATAAATAAGATACTAGCCAGTGCTTATAAAAATAAGAATAATAAAGAATAAAAAAAAGTATGGCAAAATAGTTATATTAGTAAATGCATAATAATTACTTTACTGCCCATTTAAAGAATACTGCAAGATTATATTCATAACAAATTTTGTTTTTTCTTCTATCTCTTTAATGTCACAATATTTCAAAAATATCTTATCTAATTTCTTGGATATTTCAATTGATATTCCAGATGCTTTATATTTTTCCAATCCCAACAAAAATGGGTTTTCACATCTCCTTTGAACAAAATCAAATGAATATTGAAGAATAAATATAAGATCTATTAATATATATATAAATATTAGTGTTATTAAAATTCAACTTTAACTTACCTATGCCCTTCTGAAGAATTCTCCTTGGTGTATTGATTGTCTCTTTGATCTAATATATGGCAAGTTAATATAATAAATATTTTTTCACAAACATACATGCCATAAACTCAATATCTGATAATAGATCAAATTTCTAACATATAAAATTTAGAAAATACATAATGTAAACAAAATTAATATTAGACCTACTGTATCAGGCTTCAAATCAAATAAAATCTGGAGTTCATTAGATACTACATATAAAAGCTTCAAAGTGAAAACTAACTGTCTACTCAAATTATGACAAAAAATTCCAAAATTATTATATTGAATCTTACCTCCTAAATATTTATAAAAAACAAATATAAGCAACAAAAATGTATTTCATAGTGCAATATACTTGCATCCTATTAAATATTATATGAAAAGCACATAAATCTAGCAGCATTAATATAATACTTACCAGCTAATAATATAATAATTTAAGAAAAGTCATTAGAAACATAGCAATTAGCAAAATTCTCATTTTAAATCCATATTAGACTACTTACTCTCTATCAAGAGAAGAATAGCATTCATGACTATTAGCAGAATTCTTATTTCAAATTCACAGCAGATTACTTACTTCCTATCAATGAAAGAGCAGCAGCAGCCATGGTTATTAGCAGAATTCTCATTTCAAATACATATTAGACCACTTACTTCCTATTAATGAAAAAATAGCAGCAGCCATGGTTATTAGCAGAATTCTCAATTCAAATCCACATTAGACCACTTACTTCCTATTAATGGGAGAGCAGCAGCAGCCATGGTTACTAGTAGAATTCTTATTTCAAATTCACATCAGATCACTTACTTCCTATCAATGAAAAAATAGTAGCACCATGGTTATTAGCAGGAATTTTATTTCAAATCCATTTCACATCACTTACAAACTATCAATGAAAAAGCAGCAGCAGTTACATTTATCAGTAGGAAACTTATTTCAAATCCATATCAGACCACTTACAAACTGTCAATAGGAAAGTAGCAGCAACCATGGTTATTAGCAGGATTCTTTTTCAAATTCACATTAGACCACCTACTTCCTATCAATGAAAGAGCAGCAGCAGCCATGATTATTAGCAGCATTCTCATTTTAAATTCAAATCAAACCACTTACAGACTATTGATGGAAAAATAGCAGTAGCCATGGTTATCAACAGAATTCTTGTTTCAAATCCATACCAGACCACTTACAAACTATTAATGGAAGGGTAGCAGCAGCCATGATTATCAGTAGCATTCTCATTTTAAATCCATATCATATTACTTACAAACTATCATTGGAAAAGTAGTAGTAGCCATGGTTATTAGCAGGTTTCTTATTTCAAATTCACATCAGACCACTTACAAACTATTAATAAGAGAGCAGCAGCAGCCATGGTTATTAGCAGCATTCTTATTTCAAATCCACAATCAACCACTTACTTCCTATCAATAGAAAAGTAGCAGTAGCCATGATTATTAGTAGGATTCTTATTTCAAATCCATATTAAACCACTTACTTCCTATCAATGGAAGAGCAGCAGTAGTCATGGTCATTAGTAGGACTCTTATTTCAAATTTACATTAGATCACTTACAAACTATTAATGGAAAAGTAGCAGCAGTCACAGTTATTAGCAGTATTCTTATTTCAAATTCACATCAGACCACTTACAGACTATCAATAAAAGAGCAGCAGCAGCCATAATCATTAGCAGCATTTTCATTTCAAACTTACACCAGATCACTTACAAACTATCAATGGAAAAGCCCCAGTAGCCATGATTATCAGCAGAATTCTCATTTCAAATATATATTAGACCACTTACTTCCTATTAATGGAAAAGCAGCAGCAGCCATGGTCATTAGCAGGATTCTCATTTCAAATTCACATCAGACCACTTACAGACTATTAATGGAAGAGCAGTAGCAGCCACAGTCATTAACAGAACTCTTATTAAATCTCTATCAAACCACTTACAAACTTTCAATGAGAAAGTAGCAGTAGCCATAATTATCATCAGAATTCTTAATTTAAGTCCATGTAAAACCACTTACTTCCTATCAGATATAAGAAAAATATACAACAATATCATTAGTATTATTTAATCAATTTATTCTCTTTAATTTTTCACCAACTAAAAATCTCACCAATGTATGTGGAAACCAACTTGCCAATGCATCTTCCAATTCATTTTTTTTTAACTTCAGTTGCTCCCTGCTCCATGTAAGGCACCAACACACTATATCACATCAGTATATACATTTTTTTACATTCAATAACTATGTCACTTACTATTTAATTGCATATTCCACACATAACAAGATATTCCTTTCTTGTGCTGTAACCAGCAGCATCTGCAGTGACACATTATCTAATGCAGCTGCAGTCTCTTCCAACAATACCCTGCATCCCACATTAAATATATCCATGTCTAATGATTTAATTGGTTGATCAGAGGATAACCAACACTATATATTCACATACCACTCAACTTCACATATGTCCTTGGAGCATACTTTATATTGCACAAATCTCCCCATACATTCCTTTTGGCAAAAGTCTCTTCAGCACGTCTTTTTTGGCTCGCAACTTGTTCTTCTACAGGCAGGTACAAATCATCAATCTGGAATCCCTGTGCAATAAGTGCATCACATTTTGTGAAAACTACCACAACTGGCACTGGTAATCATGTCAATCGACTTACAAAATAACATCCTAAATAAGTTATTACCTTTTCTGGTGTCACATTCAGTAAAAAATCTTTCCTCTGCCGTAGTAATAGCACGATGATGTTGATCCATCGGAATACAGTACCTGCTCATTTTAAAGTAGCTAATACCCAACTCAATATATCCACTTACCATATCACATGAATCCGCTCCCTAAGAATAGTTGTTGTTGTATATTTTCTAATAAACTCCTTCGTCTCCTCAAATTCATTCTCACGACCTGCCTCAAAACCGGCAGAGTCATGGAACACAAATTTCTTATTGCTTTTGAAAACCATCTCATGACTGATGTTATGCAGTCCACGCTGTAAAACATAGGTTTTCTACAATAGTAATGCAATCATATTCATATAATTAAATACTTACCTCCCTGCACCCTTCAATGGTACGATCAACCTAATTATCTGTCAACAAGATACCAATATGTTCCGGCTTGATCAACTATACCTTTCCTCCTCGATTATTATAGATCTCGGGTTTTTCTGTCGAGTCACAGATTCTCTGAAGGATTGTCGTCTTTCCAGCATTTGCTCTGCCAATGACAAGAATCCTAAATCGCTTGAATTTCCTCATAAAGTACGGGTCGAGATGCTGCATAAAGTGCGAAATATTCGCGGGCCCTCCCTCGATAGGATCCATGCCAATGTGCTGCATAAATTGTGAATTATTTGCAGGTCCTTCCTCGGTACGGTCCAGGTCAATGTGCTGCATAACATGGGAAATATCCACAGGTCCTCCCTCGATAGGATCCAGGTCAACGTACTGCATAAATTGTGAATTATTTGTAGGTCTTACCTCGGCACGGTCCAGATCAACATGCTGCATAACATGGGAAATATTCACAGGTCCTCCCTCGATAGGATCCAGGTCAACGTACTGCATAAATTGTGAATTATTTGTAGGTCTTACCTCGGCACGGTCCAGGTCAACGTGCTGCATAACATGGGAAATATTCACAGGCCCTCCCTTGGTAGGGACCAGGTCAACGTGCTGCATAAATTGTGAATTATTTGCAGGTCCTCCCTCGGTACGGTCCAGGTCAACATGCTGCATAACATGGGAAATATCCACAGGTCCTCCCTCGGTAGGGACCAGGTCAACGTGCTGCATAAGGTGCAGCTCATTCACAGACCTTCTCCTGCAGATGAGGGCTCGAAACCGCCCTAATTGTTTCTTAGTTGCCTTCTTGAAAGCGGCTTTCATTGTAGAAGTAGCTTATAAACCTAAACAATAAGTGGAATGCGAGACTGATTGCTGTGGAGGTGGTGGTGGATCTGATAGAGGGATGTTGTGGGAGTACTAGTGGCAGCTGACTGCTAAATTCCACGCCACATAACTCAGCAATCTTTGCTATTCGTCAAGGTACCCGCCTGAGGTTGCTCTAGAGCGGGAGCGGTACTGAAATAGCGTGATATGGGTGAAGGCGCGTAGCACCGTCCGATCACGATCTAAGGGGTCGAGCGTCAGCTGCGCTTCCCACAGTCCGGGAAGACCTGACGCAACAAAGCGGACGCTCGGCTCCCAAACTGTAGGAAGGGTGTGGCCTGAGTCGTTAAGGCCGACGAATGGGAGGCGTGGCGATGCGTGCGATTGCGGTGGCTGTGCGGGCGGGAGGGTTTGGATGTACGGTGCGAGAATCTGATTGTGCTCTCTCAGATATAGCTAGAAAGCGTCGCTAGCTCACTAGCCTTTGACCTTCATTACATTGAAGGGGATTCCGCGCAGTTAGTACTCTAGGGTGGCGCCTATGCGGATGCTGTGGCCCTTGACTTTACCTAGCTCAGCGGCTCTCGACAGTTTGCTAAGCTTGTTTAGGAATATTTAGCGTATGAGCAGTCGGTGCCCATTTCCCCAGCGGAAGGCAAAAAGAGGGCCAGAACTAAGAGGGTTGTTGACAAGAATCTGCTGGTTGAAGGCGGCTAGGGGGTCCGTCGGGCTGTTCTTGCGAGCCCAATTGACCTCTTCATCCTGAGGACTGGATTTGGTAAGAGGAAGCGTGAATACCTTTGTGTGAAGGCTATTGCGGTCGGTTTCGTTCCGCACATGGGCTGGGATTTTGTATTCTGTTGGATTGAAAGGGCTGTGTAGGCGAGGTACCGTAAATTCGCCCACCCGCACAGCGGAGTAGAAGAGTGTAGTGAGACATGCAAAGGACGCAACGTCAAGTGGGTCGCTGCCATTCGTTCACTCTTTTATGGCTGTGATCATGGCGACAGTTATGGGAAGTCGTTTGGGGCACTTTGTTGAGGACAGGCCAATCTTATGGCTCCTTTCAGCAAGGTGTGGATTTGGTCTTTATGCAAGTCCCAGGAGAGGCTATGAAGAGTGTGCCAAGTTTTGATGCCATGTAGGTAGTTACGGGTTGCGGAGACTGAGTTAGAACCTGCCAGAGTGCATATGAAGGCGGAAATTAGACTGTTAGATGCTAGGGCACAGTCCGTTTCAGGGATATCCCGGTATCGCAAAAAACATGATATATGAGTAGTCCAGCACCGTAGGACGCGCGAGTGCTGTCCACCCACCCGTAGAGGGTAACGATCTTGATGCGGTCTCGCAGGGTCTGTGTGGCAGATGTTGAGGACCAGGTCGAGGTGCCCGGGTACGGGATCCATTTCTCCAGGCGATCTTTGGGTGGGCAAGGGGGATGTAGTTCGGAAGGGCGGGGGGTGAGACTCGGAGGGTACAGACAAGTGTTGGTGCAGTGGAGGCGATGGTGGGGGCGGAAGCGGTGTGAGGGGGCGGCTGTTATGTGGGTTGGATGTGCGGTTCTCTGACAGACAAGGGAGCGCGGGCGGGTATAGGAAGTTGATTCTAGGTGCGGAAGGCACCACAGCGAGGGTTGTCGAAGTCGAAGATAAGTCCGTTGAGGGCTGGGGGAATGGGTAGGCGCGGGAGAAGAGATTTGGCGGGGGGATAAAGTCCGCGGGATGGGCCATCTGCCGGGTTGCATTCACGTGGGACGTACTCGATGAAGACGTGGCGGAGAGGGGAGGCCAGGAGGGCGAGGATGCGGCGGAACGCTGTGTTGGTGGGTTTGTTGTGGGATCGGCCCTTCTGCCAAGCGTTGATGACTCCTTGATTGTGGCAATGAACCTTGCATGGCATGCTGATCAGGTCTAGTTGTGAGTAAGAAGCGGATGAGAAGTTCGACTGCAATGCTCTCCGCCCACCCGATGTCTCGTGTATCTCTGCTCCATGAGGGCGCGAGCCGCCACGCTCGCCAGCGGGTGCCGATGATGATTGCCAAGCCGTGACCGGAGCTGGCAGGCGGATAAGTTGGCGGCGTGAGCAAAGTGGGGAATGGGTAGGGGTGGGTGGTTTTGGAGGGCCTGCAACCACCAAGTGAGGTCGTCGGTAGTTCTGCGTAGTTGGCGTTGGGGCATGAATGGGTTGGTTGAGAAGATGCCAAAGCATGTCCTAAAGCGACGCTAAGTAAGCGGAGCCTTTGGGAATGGCGAGTGCCGCGTGGCTGAGACGATCATGCAGTTTCTGTACCTCAGTTAGAGTGTGAGCAGTCGTGAGAAGCCAATTGAAGATGGCGCGCCTGTATTTCTCTCGTTTGGTCGCGGTAAGTTGAATTGTCTTGTTGCGCATGTCCCAGGTGAAGCCGAGGAAGGTGGGCCCAGGTGTCTTTGGACGGTTCCCAGGGAATGCTGAGAGTGCTTGAGATCTCGTCGACGTGCGTCTGTAACGCGCATCACCCTTGTCCTCCCGCGTGGCGTTCATCATGGACGGCATATCATGGACCGCGCATGTCATGGAACAACGACATGAGCTCGTCATGGATTTCAGGATTCGAGCCAGACACGTATACGTCATATTTCAGCTACAGTATATATAGAGGGGCTGCCCCTTCCCTATATGACATCTTTTTCACTTGAAACGCTGTACCTTACCCTGTTTAATACATGAGTGTTTCCACCTCGCGGTGGTTTTTCCACTTTTTTTTGGAACAGTTATCTGCTGTCGAAAGCCTCTCTCCTCCGTCACTACGCTGTACTTTTGCTGTCTCCGACCCATACCGTTGACATCACCAAGCCGTACCCACCCCATACTGTTTAACATCACCGTGCTACAACTGCCATACTGTCTAGCCGAATCACTCACTCTCAGCACTGCGCTCAGCCTCGCCTCGTCCCACGACGGAAGCTCGTCGTCATCCGACCTACCTGTCAACCGCCCGCTCCCTACCATGACTGTCAAGGGACATTTTGAACAATCCACTGCCCACAAGGCCCCTATTATCACGGCAGGCGATCTCACCCCGGAGGCGCTCCGTAGCTGGGAAATGGGTTGTTGCCCCTGTGGTAAATCGCTTTAGACTTCTATTTATGGTAATAATTACATAAGCTTAGAGCGTACACTTCGTACATTTATCTGTTTTATGTCCTCAGTAGCTTGATATCTACTGAGGGTAAGCCCTATATCCATAGGCATTTGCTACTGTACTAACCTATCATAGGTCTCATAGGTAATACTTCTAATATCAGTAACTTGACATCTACTAAGGTTCTTAATGAAACTAAAGACTAGATATATGTTAGTAAATGGTACTGTAGTATATAGTGAGCTTGTGCATACCTCAGTTAGAATGAAGAAGGGTTGGAGATTTGGAGTAAGCCATAGAGCTTTTTCACTGAGGAGTACAATATCAAGTCATGAGGCAAGTTGCAAGATCTAGTGTAGGATATAATGTCAAGTCATGAAGCAAGAGAAGGTCAAGGATGATTATAATGTCATGTTATGGTTGATATTTCAACTGAGGTACAAGATACAGAGCTACCATACTTATATCTTGGAAAGGCAGATTATCTAAAAAAGAAATGGAGATACAAAGGAAATTGTCTTATAAGCAAAGCAGGTGCCAATGTATCCTGGATATGAATGGAGATGTTAGGGAAGACAATGTTGAAGAATGTCAAACTGAAACTAAATAATAACAGAAAGGGG
Source organism: Pulveroboletus cf. rosaemariae (assembly GCA_038089275.1). Classification (NCBI taxonomy): domain Eukaryota; kingdom Fungi; phylum Basidiomycota; class Agaricomycetes; order Boletales; family Boletaceae; genus Pulveroboletus; species Pulveroboletus cf. rosaemariae. The sequence goes on from JBBPKN010000341.1 coordinate 9,245, forward strand.
CAAGGAAAAAAGAAACAGGAATAGAAAGTAAGATTGGAGAAACTATGGAGTTATATCAGAATGGTATGGAGTTAACATAGATAAAGTTGTAATCAACATTAGATAGGAAGGGACAAAGGTAAAGAAAACCAGAAAATATGTAATTTAAAGTGTGAAAGCAATCAGAGTTGCATCAGAAATGGAGCAGATTTGACTCATTGGCACAGAATATGACAGTATTTCCCTTTTAAGGCCTGAACCCCTGAAGGCCATGTGCTCTCAATTAGTAAGTGATTGAAGTGAGTATTGGAGTTTAGCTGGCCAGGAGCCCATAAAAATGAATACCACTTCAGAGACTTCCACACAAGTTCCTTTTATCATGTCTCACTTTGCTGACATTCATACCTGGTCTGATAAGTGCCTTGAGAAGTGCATAGATGATGAAGAGGAGCTTGGCAACATAAAGTATGCTGAGCAAAAGTGATAAGAGAAGGTGAGAAGAGAGAAGAAGAAGACTTGGAAGAAAGCAGAGAAGGCTCAGAAGATAGTGGAGGCAGTTCAGAAACAGATGAGTACAGGACATGCTGTTAATTATAAGATAGCTTGGGTTTGTCCAGATAACAGAGATAAAACTCCTCAATAATCTCCAAGATATGATCTAATTTAGTGGCAAGGAGTTATGAGGTCTCCTTGTCAGTACCCTTATAACCTAATTACTTAACCAAATATAGCAATTTGCAGTTCCTTTGCCTATGATCTATCTTTGAGTCTATTATGCTAGGTCCAGGTAGAGACTAATGTAGATCTTGCTGGCAAGGATAAGGAAGATAAGTGTTGTGCCTTCAAGAATACTGGCTATAGATGCAGGGCTGTGCCAAAGTTGGACATTAAGATGACTTGCTTTAGACTGGAGAGTGCCAGGTTACAATCAAGGATGGATTTCCAAGTACTAAATATGAGGACAGGAGATATGCAAGGAGTCACAAGATAAAAGTAGCATAGAGAGAAGGAAGACTGGAAGTACACTACTTTATAGTTCCACTAGTAAGGTTCAGATGGAGATAACTACAGTAATCATGCTGATGAATAATAAGTAATATATTCATATGGAAATGGATGGAAAGAGATGGAATAATTATAAGTCAGCTGATTAAGAGATAGAACACCTGGGCAAAGGGTGTAACAAAAGAGTGGCCTGGACTAGGCTAGGAAGCTGTTAAAACCAGTTCCTTTCTGAATGAAACCCTTGCTGCTAAAGGAAGATCATAACTCTGGAGGACTCTGGAGGGTTCTAGGAAGGGTTTCAATAATCAAATGGGACTTGGCTTCACCTTATGTAATGCATCCTTGCACTTTCCAGTGTCCCAATTTACATAGAAGTCAGTGGTAAATAAGAAGGCTATCTTTGTGCTCAACAGGAGGGATAGGTAAAATGAGGAGAGTCAAGCCTAGTTATGGGGGTGGGATCTTGCAACTCCTTCAAGGATATCACTTGGCCCCAGAGATTCTCTGGAGTAACCCAGAGGTTAGAGTGAGCCCAAAGGCTTGATCAGAGTGAGGATGAAGACAAGGGGGCATTTATGTTGATATTTATACTAAGGTACAAGATACAAAACTACAGTACTTATATCTTAGAGAGGCAGAACTATCTAGGAGTGTAGCAAAGTGAGACAGGTGCAAACTCAAAAGCAAAGCAGATGTCTAAATATCTAAGAAACAAATGGAGATGTTAGAGAAGATAATGTCCAATTATGTCAGATTGAAACTGAAGAGTAACAGGATGAAATGAGGGGAAGCAAGGAACAGGAACAGAACAGGAATAGTGACAATGATGGTATCAGTAACTAAGAGCAGGAATAGTGATGGAGTTATACCAGAATAATTTGAAGATGATAAAATTAAACTAAGGTAATTCTTAACTGGAACTGAAATAGAACTGAAAACAGAATGGGGCAGAGTGGGAGCAGAGGCCTGGAGAAGTGCATAATGCTAAGGGGTGGGAACCATACATGTGTAGCTGGGGCAGACTGGAATGGTGACAGAGGGCCAGAGTTGCCTGGAGGGGAGTCAGAGGGCTAGAGTAGCTTACTAGGTATGAGGGCCAATCATAAGCCAGGTTAGGATGGGGTTGAAACTGGGTCAGAGGTATGGGATATGACAGATGCAAGAAGAGTGGAATTTATTTGTGGAAATTGAACAAGAAAGTACTAGGGGTGTATGAAGAGTAGAAGCTAAGAGGCAAAGTAAAAAGAGAATGAAGAAAAAGGAGGAAATGTAACATTACCCCCCTGCTAGAGATGAAGGACCCACTGAATCCCTAAAACATGTCATAAGAGGAACTGGGAAGCCAGTGATGTTGGCCCAGCCAATCTTATTGATGATATTGTCATAGAGGTTATTGTTGGTGTGATATGAAGGTAAAGGGGGTGACACAACCACAGGATGACTATAAGTGGGAAACATGGAGATATAATGCAGAATCTGATTGAAGAGTTTATGAAGATAGAAGAATCAAAGAAAATTGCAGATCCTGGTAAATGAGGAGGTTATAAGAAGAAGTGGAGGAAATGGTTTATGTCCCTTTTAGTCTGAATGGCTGAACAAAAGTGGAAGAACAATAGGAAGCAAATTACTGTAGTTTTATTCAGATTAGAAGGAAAAGCAGAAGAATTCACACAAATAACCCTGGAAAAATATATAGATTGGGAATTGAAGTACAAAATAGAAAGGAATGGAAGCAGGGAGATTTATGAGGTGGATGCATGGCCAGATTTTACAGGAATTATGGCAGAATTAAGGGGGTATTTTCATATTAATGAACTTACTCATGAAATGATAAAGATGCTGGAAGAGTTATATTATGGGAGCTTCATCAATGAATACCTGCAAGAATTTGAGGTGTTGAGAAAGGATGCTAACATCAGCCTAGAAAATGCAGCAAAGCTGATGCATAAAAAAGTGCAATACAGAGTGTACCAACAAGCCTATATATAGAATATAAAGAGTGACTATGTTTTTTTCAAGAAACAAGTTTGCACCATAGGAAGAGCATTTGAAAGAATGACAATAGAAAGATTAGCTTCTTGTTTTACTTTTAGATTTATTCCTTTTCATGGCCTTCCCCCAAATATGACATATAATCCAAGGTTTTCTTCTTGGCCCACTCAGCCAAGATTACAGCAGTCAGCATCCAACCTGGGTATGTTAAAACCTATACTGAGTACAAATGAACTGTTAAACTATATACCAATCTCCTTCCTGAATGAAGCCCTTGTTACTAGGGGGCAAAGGTCAGGTTCCAGTATCTTAGTGGTACATGAATCTGAGGGAAGATTATACTTCAGAAACTCCAGGGATATCTGAAGACTTTCAGAGGGATTTGGAAAGAGTTGGTTGATCAGACAGGACTCAACTTCACCTTATATGGTGTGTTCTTGCACTTTCTGGTATTTCAATTTATATAAATATTGAAGATAAGAAAGAGAACTGTCTTAGTGCTCAATAAGAGAGACAGGCAGGATGAGGAGAGTCAAGCCTAGTTATGGGGATGGGATCTTATGACTTTTTCAAGGATATTACTTGGTCCTGGAGATTCTTCAGAGTAACCTAAAGGGTCAGAGTGAGAATGACAACAAGGGAGTATTTATGTTAATATTTCTACTGAGGTACAAGATACAAAACTATAGTACTTATATTTTATTACAAGCATACAGCTTGCTAGCAGAAGAGTCACATGACAAGCACATGACCATGAGACTTATATGCCAAAAAAGGAATAAACCCTAGAATATGGTTAAGTTGTTCTTTCAGAGTTCCTTTGGAGTTTGGGCAATGCTTATGGTTGGATCTAGTATCTCAGATAATAGATTGATCTTCTAATCTGTATCTTCAATGAATCTGATCTCAATCCAGATAAGGGTCAAATGCAATCATGGCAGATCTCTAGATGAGATCTCCTTAGCCTTATGGCTGAGGGTATGGTTTAATCTCTGCTAACCCTAGACCTTGACCTTTCATTTCACATAGCCTCTTCCTAATATATCCCTTATCTGCATGGCCCATTTGGTCATATTTTTTATCCTTACCCTATGCTCTACTTCTATATTTAGTATTGTGCTGGAGCCACTGGGTGATCTGTGTGCACTTAGAAATAGTATAAGTAGATAAGTAGTTTCTGTGTTAAGGCTTCCCAGCCTTAATCACCTTTGTTTATCTTGTACATTGTTTCTTAGGTGTTGCCTGGCAATATAGGCTCTCCTTTGGTCTTTACTTGTGCTATGGCTCCTCAGACTTTGCTACTCTGAGTCCTACCACCCCTTTCTATTCTAACTGACTCCAACAACAATACTGATGCATCCCCTCAAGGCCATATCATCACTGTTTAGGATTAGCATGAGTTGTATCAAAGATTAACATTATAACACTTGGTTAAGGCTTGCCCTTACTTAACTGGATGCAATTGTTTGTCTTGGCTCAGAGCTACTTATGGCTGTGCAGAAGTACATCAAGAAAGATGGAATTTACATTATCCAGCAAAATTGAAACCATTCCTTTTTATTTACAGTTATGACCATACATTGACACTGACATTAGGACCTGAGCAAGTCCAAAAACTACTTGTGGGACCTAAGCATGTTCTTAAAAGGTTTTGGCTACCTATAGTGGTTATTAGAAAGATAAGCAACTCTTAAAAATGCTTTAGGGATATCTAATCTTCATTAGGATCTGGGCATATCTAAAAAAGGCCACTTTTCTCTTGCAGTTCTAGGGGATACCTTGGGATGTTGCTGCATGGATGCAGGCTGGATGGCTTGTGGTTTACATCAGGGCCATCTAGATCTCATTTTATCTTTTAGCTGCTGTTTATGGGTATTGTATAACCCTTGTCACCACATACTGAAATCAATTAGCCAAACTGTCATAAAGCAAAATCATCATAGACCATTATCACTCATTTAAATTGTACAGGCTTAGTACCAAAGAATGGAAGGCTTAGTTGCAGACTAGAAGTTTTAGGAAAACACTTTTCACATTGTCAAAGATTATCCAAGTTATAGGTAATCACTGAAACCCTCTCATTAATATTGAATCACATAGAAAATTGGGAACCTCTGTGAAGTTTGTGGAATGAATGGATCAAGTTGAAAGAACATATACAAGCTATAGTCAATCATTGACTTCAAAAAAGTATCAAGAACATAGATTATTAGGAAGAAAAAGTAGAAGTCTAGAACATTCATTTTAGGCTTTGGATTCACTTTAATGAAGTCATGGATCTGGAGTTTGCATTTCATTTGCCAGTATCATCAAGCTGGTGTCAAGAAAGTAGACTAAAGAACCAGAATGTTTCCATTGAAAGATAGTTCAAGGAAGTTAATCAAGAAAGCCTTGGATAAGGAAGAATTGAAATAAGACAGAGAATAATCTAGGAAGTTTTGGTTTTATGTTGAACAGACTGTGATGTCTATAAATGAAGAATTTATATCTGGAACTGAGTACAAGACTTAGATTGAAAGATTGATGACCATGACTGATGAAGACATCTAGCTAGTTGGGAGAATATGAGAAGGTTTACTCTGATCATAAAGTCAGTCTAATACTTGGTGAAGGATCAAGAAGAGTCCATAATGACTATAAACTATATAGGTTCAAGATGACATTAAACTATCAGAGTTTTTGAATAAGTGAAATCAGACAAAAGTTGAGGTCACATTTAGGGCCTTGATGAGTAGAAAGGGAGTAGCTGAAATGAGAAAGCAAGTCTTGAAGTATACAGATAAAAGTGTTGAGCTATGCTTTATGAGTAGAAAGTGGAAATGAGCAAAGAAGTACTGTGGAGAAAGAATTCTGAAGAATCAAAGAAGATCAATGGTAATGACTGTCTTGTTAGAATAGGATGGATCTCCAAGTCTTGGAGATTGGGAGAATATTTGATGGTTTACTCTTTGAGGATTTTGAGTTTTGATTCACAGGAAATCAGAGAAGCATAATTGAGCAAGAATCAGTCAAGAGATTTCTAGCAGGAAGTTTGGGTGATTTAGTCCATTATTCAACCAAATAAAGACAAAGTTAAAGAAAGTCTATTTGCTAGAAGACACCCCTGAAGAGGGGATGATAACAAAAAAGTTCAAGCTTAGTTATGTTCATTTTCAGAGAATGCTTGATGAAGAAAATAGTCCAGCACAAGGAGATGAGTATTTAGCCATGGACATGAAGAGAAATGGTTACCACTGTGGACACAAAGAGAAGCAGTGTTGAAGAAAGTCATTTTCAGAGAAACAGAGCATTGCCAGATGAAAGAAGATTTATCTCTGAGTAGAAAGTAATTGCAAGGACATTTACAAGAATCTGAAATGATTTAAAACTATTTCAGATGCAGTTTTACATCTGCATTATCAGAAGTAATCTTTAGGAAGAAAATCAGCAAAGTACAAAAGTTGAAGAAGAATTCACAGTGCCAGTCTCTAGTATTGTGCATTGTAAATTGGACATAAAAGAGTGAAGAAGTATTCAACATGGAAAGCTGACTAGTATTTCAACAAGGATCTATATAAAGGTTGCAATCAAGAGTTCAATCTGGGAAAATATGAAAGTCAATTCATTGTTATCAAAAAGAAGAATGCTAGCTGTCTATTGATCCATTTCCTGCAGAAAATGATATGGATAAAGTAGCTGCAGAGAGCTTTTCTATACCTAGGAGTGAAGCAATGATCAGAAGTTATCAGAACAAGCTCAAGAAAGTGATTTCAAGGATTGGACTGTAATGTCTTTAAACTATTCAGAGTTTTAGACAAGAAGAAAGGTTAGGTAAGCAAAAGATAATGATAATGCAGTTAGTCTCCATATGAGAGCAGTTAGTCATCTAGGCAAGTAACTGAAAGATTTAGTATTTGAGTCAAGGAGTTTTAAGCAAGACTTGAAACTATTTTGGTATTATGGGTTCTCCTGAGAAACCCTTAGTCTGCAAAGACTGCAAACTATGAAATATAGGTCTAAAAGAAGATTTAGCAAGTAATTGCAAGTGGAAAAAGTCAGAAGGTAATCAGGCACACCTTTGCAATGAAAGTTGTCAAGAATTAATCAAGATAGTACTTGAGCAAGTATAAAAAGTCAGAAGATTATCAGGAATACCTCTGCAAGAGTCTAGAAAGTTATCAAGATCAAATATCTTCAATGGATCAAGTCCTTAGCATGACTTTAAAAGGTTTTATTCAGAGCTTTCAGAGGCAGTAATGCAAGAAGCTGCATAATCAAACTTCTAGGTCATATTTTCAGATATTCCAATTTCCTTGTTTATTCAACAAATTGCCACTTAGTCCTTAATTGGATTTGAGATTTGTTGAAGCAAGAGCCTGGTTGCAACATACCAGTCCACATAGAGAAAAGCAAAGAACAAATGTGTCAAATTTTAGTTTATTTTTTCTAAACAAAAGTAATTGTTTTATTAAAATCACATGCTCACTTCAATGTGTATTTCATCAGAATGATGAAATCTGAAGAGGGGATAGTAGAGATGATAGGTGAATATAGTGAACCCCCTCTTCTAGGAGAAGATATCATTAATTATGAAGAATGACACAGAAGTTCAAGTATTATTTTAAGAAAGTACTCTTTCACAATTTTTAAAGACTTCAGAGTTTCTTGGCCTATACCAGTTTTTCTTTTTTTTCTTATTTATTTCAGAGTTTCAGAGAAGACAGCAAGACTGTATTTCCAATAATGGATTACAAGGCTTAAACAAAAAGCAATATTGGCAATTCAGAAGTCTTGCTCTTGAAGAGGGGATAGTGTTACAAGTGTACAGCTTGCTAGCAGAAGAGTCACATGACAAGCACATGACCATGAGACTTATATGCCAAAAAAAGGAATAAACCCTAGAATATGATTAAGTTGTTTTTTCAGAGTTCCTTTGGAGTTTGGGCAATGCTTATGATTGGATCTAGTATTTCAGATGACAGATTGATCTCCTAATCTGTATCTTCAATGAATCTGATCTCAATCCAGATGAGAATCAGATGCAATTGTGGCAGATCTCTAGATGGAATCTTCTTGGTCTTATGGCTAAGGGTATGGTTTAATCTCTGCTAACTCTGAACCCTGACCTTTTATTTCACATAGCCTCTTCCTGATATACCCCTTATCTGCATGGCCCATTTGGTCATACCCTTTACCCTTGCCCTATGCCCTACTTCTATATTTAATATTGTGCTGGAGCCACTGGGTAATCTGTGTGCACTTAGGAATAGTATAAGTAGATAAATAGTTTCTGTGTTAAAACTCCCTAGCCTTAACCACCTTTGTTTATCTTGTACATTGTTTTTTAGGTGTTGCCTGGCAATATAGGCTCTCCTTTGGTCTTTACTTGTGCTATGGCTCCTTAGACTTTGCTACTCTGAGTCCTACCATCTTTTTCTATTTTAACTAACACTGACAATGATACTGACACATTCCCTCAAGGCCATGCCATTACCATTTAGGGTTAGCACAAGTTGTATTGAAGATTGACATTGTAATATACTTTAGAGAGGCAGAACTATCTAGGAGTGTAGTGAAGTGAGATAGGTGCAAACTCAGAAGTAAAGCAGATATCTAAATATCTAAGAAATGAATAAAAATGTCAGGGAAGATAATGTCCAATTATGTCAGACTGGAACTGAAGGGTAATAGGATGAAACAAGGGAAATCAAGGAATAGGAACAGAACAAGAATGGTAATAATAATGGTAACAGTAACTGAGAGTGGGAATGGTAATGAAGTTATACTGGAATGGTCTGAAGATAACAAACTTGAACTAAGGTAGTACTTAACTGGAACAGAAACAGAACTAAAAACAGAATAGGGTGGAGTGAAAGCAGAGGGCCAGGAAAGCATATACCAATAAAGGGGCAGAAAGCATATATGCATAGCTAAGATGGACTAGAATGGTGATGGAGGGCCAGAGTTATCTGGAGGGAAGTCAGAGGGCTAGAGTAGCTTACTGGGTACAAGAACCAGTCATAAGCCAGGTTGGAATTGGATTGGAGGTACAGAATATGACAGTGTGGTGCATCTATGGAAATAGATCATCAAGCAGCAGTGCAAGTATGTACTTGCTATCAGTGTGGAAAGCCTGGCCAATTGACTAGGGACTGTCAAGGGCAGTTTAATTTCTTACCCCAAGAACATTCAACAATTTTGGAAAAGGTCTGCAATGGACTAATTCACAAGCTTAGAGGCAGGCACAAGTACTGGCACAAAATCAATATGTTTAACTGGTCAGATTTTCAGAGTTTTTGCCACCAAATGAAAATGTTTGATAGTTAGCAGAGCCAGTCAGTATAGGACCAGTCTATAATATGGCAGATGCACAGCAATTTCAAGAAATTCCTGCTGCATTATGGGAAAGTATGAACAAAGCCCAGGCTTACTTTCAGGACATCTTTGAGACAGAAAGAAAGCAAAAGAAAGCACAGGAAAAAGTCTAAGGAAGTCTGCAAGGCTAGTAGTGAGTCTTTCAGTATATAATATATCTTTGTTTTCTTCTTAATTTTGTTTTATTTCTATGAAATGAAAGCAAGGTTTTTCCTCCATGATAGCATCTTGTTTGAGCATGGCCTGTCATATCCCATGCCAATGGGTCAACTCTGCTATGTCTCCAGTGCAACTCTGGTTGCTTGCATGCTTTAAGCTGTGTATTTCCTAGTTCCCTTTACCTCTGTCTTTTCCTATCTAATGATTGGTTACAATTTTACCTATGCTAACTCTGTACCATTCCAATACAACTCTGTAGTTCCTTCAATCTCACTTCCTATTCCTGTTTCTTTCTGCCTTACTTTTCCCTGGCATCATTTAGTTTCAGTTTGACATTATTCAACATTGTCTCCTCTAATATCTCCATTTATATCCAGGATGCATTGGTACCTGCTTCACTTAGGAGACAACTCCTTTCATATCTCTGTTCTCTCCTTAAATAATCTGCCTCTATAAGGTATAAGTACTAAAGCTCTGTATCTTGTACTTCAGTTTGAATATTGACCATAACATAATGTTATGATCCTCTTAGACCCCCTTCTGCTTCATGACTTGATGTCATACCTTTTATTGGGAAAAGCTCTATGGCCTATCCTGGACCTCCAGTAGTTTCTGACCCCTCCATAAATTAGGGCACCTGGTACTAGCATAATGGCACATCACATAAGGTGAAGCCAAGCCCTGTTCACTCCAGAGTTATTCAGAGTATACTCAGAGTATGTTGCAATTTTATAACATGGCCCCAGAGATAGGGTGCTTAATTCTATCTAAATCTACTAACAGACATTTGTTTGCAGAAGAAAGAAAAGAAAAGAAAGATCTAGCCAAATTATTTAATAGAAAAGAATAAGATGAATTAGGAGTAAGTGTAAAGATTGACAGAAAAGTACAGGGAAAAAAAGGATTAAAAATGGAATCATGACTAACATTTACTATAGTGGACTCAGGAACATTAGTAACATTTATTGATCAAAAGTTTGTCTGGAAACATGGTTTGTATAAGAAAGATTTACCAAGACCACTAACTGTTTATAATGCTAATGGAACAGAAGGAAACATAGGAAAATTTGCACACTATGTTATTATTTATATAGCTATCAAGGCAAGAAATAGAATATAGCATTGAAAAAGAATCAATGCCTATGTATTCAGTCTAGGAACTCTCAACCTACTTATTGGATATAATTGGTTCAAGCAGCATAATCCAGATATTGATTGAGTCAAGAAAACAATTGATTTTCCTAGATATACAGAAAAATGTGAAACCTACTTCATTACAAGAAGAATATCAGAAAAAGAAAGTTTGCAATTAAAGAAGGAAGTATCTAAGAAACTGTGGGAGTTTTTACCAGTGTTCTCCCAATAGAAATTAGAATGTATGCCAATAAGAAAACCCTGGGATCATGTAGTAGAATTGAAAGAAAACTTTATTCCAAAGAAAGGATAAATCATATCACTATTCAATGAAGAAATGATAGAAGTATGAGAATTTGTTAATAAAAAAATAAGGAAGGGTTATATAAGATTATTAAAATACCCTCAAACATCTCCAGTATTCTTCATTGGTAAAAAGGATGGTGGAAAACATATGGTAATTGACTATCAATACCTAAATAAATACACCATAAAAAACAATTATCTGTTGCCACTAATTTCCACTTTAATCAACAGGTTAAATGATGCTAATGTGTTTATCACCCTAGATTTGTGATGGGAATACAACAATATCTGCATAAAGGAAGGTAATGAATGGAAAGAGGTATTTACCACCCCTATCAGCACATTTGAACCATTGGTAATGTATTTTAATATGTATAACTTACCAAGTACTTTCCAGGCATTGGTCAATGACATTTTCCATGATATATGGGAACATGTTGTCATCTATATCAATGACATCATGATCTTTACAAGGAATAAGAATAGAAATTAACATCTTGAAATCATTGCAGAAGTTTTGGATCATCTTTGTGATTATAACCTATTTTTCAAACCTTCAAAATGTCACTTTACTCAAATTCAAGTGGATTATTTGGGAATGGTTGTATGTAAAAAGGGGGTATAGATGCAACTAAATAAAACTAGTGCTATCTGCAATTGGCTCATATCCAAGATGGTTAAACAAGTTCAGGCTTTCTTAGGACTTACAAATTATTATTGATGATTTGTTTCAAATTTTGCCAATATTGCTTAATCACTCAATTTGCTTACCAAGAAAGCCATCAAATTTGAATGGACTTCTGCATGTATGGCAGCTTTTCATGCTTTTAAAGATATCCTTGTATCCAAACCACTCCTATGCTATTCTGACTTCACTAAACCAGCATGAATTGAAATAGATGCATTAGATGTTATTACTGGTGCTGTACTGTCTTATCAACATGAAAATGGTCTTTGGTAACCAGCAGCATATATTTCTCATTTTTTTGATGCTGCTGAATTAAACTATCCAATTTATGATAAAGAACTGCTGGTAGTAATCCATGCCCTCAAAGATTGGTGACATTATCTAATTAAATGCAATCACTTTGAAATTTGGATGGATCACAAGATCCTTGAGTATTGAAAATGTCCTCAAGATCTTTCACTGCAGCAAGCCTGAAATGCCTTCTTGGCATTAGCTATCTTCCTAACCTCAATCAAGGAACCTTGGTAAGTGCTTTTTTCTAAACTGCTATCTGGCTTTTGTGCTAGTGGCCAGAAACTAGACCAGAATGCAAATAAGCAATGCTAGCCACTATAAGACTGTTGAATCACTTGGAAAAGCACAAAAGGTAAAGCCAGTGATCTGAAAAAGGTACTAGATCTCAGATATAAAACTAAACCAGGGCTCAAGTGAGTATGAAAACTCTTACTAAATAGGAAACTAAGTATAAAGTATAACTAAGGAGATAACTAACTACCTGTAGTAAGCCATATAAAATGCAACTCTTAATGTGTTAACTAATTCTAACCCTAACCTTGGTGAGTGCCTTCTTCCTACTAATGGGCTTTTGTGCTAGTGGCCCTAACTAGGCAAGTGAGAAAAGAGATAAGAGTCAAGAGAACTTCTGAAACCCAAAGGTTCAAGTGTGTAAGACTGGGGATCCAGTTCTGCCCATCTTGCCCTTTATATATTGTCAAGAGGGACTGCTTACTAAGTACAGAACTACCTAATAAGGAAATGCCCTAAACTCTAGGCTAATAGATAAGAACAGGAATAAGGGAAAAGCATGGCTCAGAGATTAAAAAATGCCAGCAAAGGGCAGGCACAGATATTAAAGAAAAATAAAAGAGAAGGCCATAGCCTTGGAATGGAAGTGCAGGATCAGAGGTGCTTGCACCATGAGGATGAGGATATCTGTTACAAATATAACTTAGATTAGATTCAGATTCAGATCCAATCTAGATAAGATCCTTGAAGATAGAAGATGAGGGCTGTTTCCAGGAAGATTCAGAGAAGATCCATATCAGGTGACTTATGATCACATGACCACTGCTAAAGGAAAGAAATAATAAGTGCTCTTAAAAGAAATTAGACCATAAACTAGAGTTAAGCTGAAAAAGGGGTTCCTTGTGCATGATCACATGATGTCACATGACTGGTTCTAGTGCAGCAGTGTCACTTTGTAACACCATAAGGATAAATGGATATTAAATAGAATGAAAATATAGAATTAAACATGACTATACCATAAGAATGGGAGTTTCTACCTTAAATAAGATTTAATCTAGAGATCTGCCACAAATATATCTCAGATCTAGATCCAGATCTAAGGAGATCCATGGAGATAAGATCTAGGGCAGATTCAGGAAAGATCCTGGGACAATTCATGTCAGGTAACCTGTCATATGATCACTATAAGAGAAACTCTAAATAAGGAAGAAACCACAAACTAGAGTTACCAAAGTAGGGTTGCTACTCCCATGATCACATGATTATTGTAGTGTAGTGCATGAAAGTTTAAAATGCATTGATAGTTCTGATTATTACTTTGTAACAAAACTCATTGGCAAGTAGTGCTTGCAGAGTTTAATTTCAAACTTATTTATAAACTGAAATTAACTAATGAATGTACTGATTCTCTTTCTTATTTCCAGGATCATTTTAACAACAAACCCAATCTGAATCATTAAGTTCCTATATTCTCTTCTTCTGTTTTTCAACAAGCAGGTTTTTTTTTTTCACTCAGATTCAACAGGCATCAGTGGATTTATATATTTTCCCCCACTGGTGTTATAGTACAGAACACAAGGTTTATTTAAATCAAAATAATTAAATTTTTATACCAGCATTTTTATGAATTTAGGCTCTAAATCTTTTTCATTCATCTTCATTGGGCAGTTATTTGGATAAAGATCACACAAGACATTTGTTGGCCAGATTCTACTATTGACCTGGTCTCCATAAAGATGTGGCATTATTTATTATGGTGTTGGACATTGTATGACTCTTCCTAACCCTAAACAGTCTGCCTTGAGAGGGTGCACTTGGTTTTAATGTTGGATTTAGATTAAATAGAATAATGGCAGTGTAAACTCAGGGTAGCAAGATCTGAGGAGCCATCACACTAGTGTCCAGAGACAACCCTTGTTATTGGCAAGAGCTATCTAGGGGTAAGACTAAAGACAGTATGATAACAAGTGGTTAAGGCTGAGGGCCTTGTACTGTATCTTACTAGCTATTTATACCTATTCTAGATGAGCATGGACCATCTCTATGGCTAAGGGCAAACCTAAATAAGGAATAGGGCATAGGGTGTGCTGACTGAGAGTATGATCAGTGGGCCATGCAGATAAGGGGTATATTAGGAAGAGGCTATGTGGAATAAAAGAGAAGGGTTTAGAGTTAGCATAGATTAAATCATACCCTCTACCATAAGGCTAAGAAGATCCCATCTAGATCTCTGCCATGATTGCATTTGACCCTTATCTGGATTAAGATCAGATTCATCAGAGATACAGATTGGAAGATATCATTATCTGAGATACTAGATTCAACCATAAGCTGTGTCCAAATCCAAGAGAACTCTAAATAGACAACTTAACCATATTCTATGGTTATTTCTTGTTTGGCATAGGATTCTCACAATCACATGCTTGATCATGTAACACTTGTGCTTCCAAACTTGTTGTTCATAATATTATTTGTTTTCTATTATTCTACATGTGCCATATTCAAGGAATCAAAAGTCACTTTTTCTATTCAATCTCTTTCTACAGCCTTGTCTCTGTGGGAAGATGTTTCAGTAGACTTTATAACTGGACTTCCCATTTCAAAAGGTTTTGAGGCTATTATGGTAATAGTGGATAGATTTTCAAAAGAAGTTGTTTTTATTCCTTGTCTTTCATTTCTTTCTTCTCTTTATACTGCAGAACTTTTCAGAGACCATGTTTGGTTCAGATATGGTTTACTATCTACAATAGTTTTCAATAGAGGCCCTCAATTTGTTTCAGAGTTTACCAGATAGCTCAATAAGATACTTCAGATCAAACAGAAGATCTGTCATATTCCGGACCTCCAACCTGAATTCTAACCCCATTCCAACCTGGCTTACAATTGGTCTTCACACCTAGTAAGCTGCTCCAGCCCTCTGACTCCCCTCCAGGCAACTCTGGCCCTCCATCACCATCCTAGTCTTTTCCAGCTATGCATGTATACTCCTGCTCCTCAACATTATACGCTCCTCCAGACTTCTGCTCCCACTCTGCCCATTCCACTTCCAGTCTATCTCTATTCCAGTTAAGTATTATCCTAGTTCCCCTTTGTCTGGACTGTCCCAATATAACTCTGTTACTGTTTCCAGTCCGTTACCATTACCATCATTGTTACTATTCCTGTTCTGTTTCTGTTCCTTGCTCTCCCCTGTTTCATCCTGTCACCCTTCAGTTTCAGTCTGACATGATTGAACATGGTCTTCCTGACATCTCCATTCATTTCCTAGATATCTAGACATCTGCTTTGCTTCTAAGTTTGCATCTGTCTCATTTTGTTATACTCCTAGATAGTTCTGCCTCTCTGAGGTATAAGTACTGTAGGTCTATATCTTGTACCTCAGTACAAATATCAACAAAAACACCAGAACCCTCTTGTCATTGTCCTTACACTGCATGAGCCCTTGAGCTTACTCTGACCCTTCAGGTTACTCCAGAATACCTCTGAGGCTATGCAATATCCTCAAAGGAGTTATAAAGCCTTACACCCATGACTAGGCTTGACTTTCCTTGTCCTGCCTGTCCCTTCTGTTGAGCACAGAGACAGCCTTATCACCCACCCCGATATCTGTGTAAATTGGGACAATGGAGAAGTGCAAGGGCACATCTCATAAGGTAAAGCTGAGTCCCATTTGACCATTGAAACCCTTCCTAGATTTCCCCAGAATTCTCCAGAGTACCCAGAGTTCTGATCTACCTTCAGCATCAAGGGTTTCATTTAAAAAAGAGGAACTGGTTAAAAGTATACTCATCTTGGTATAGGTTTTAACAGTTTCTTTAAGAAGGATGGAAAGTTTTAACAAGATCTCCACAGCTTATTATTCAAGGACAGATGGACAAACAGAATGGATTAATAGGAAATTGGAGCAATATTTGCGAAATTTCATATTCAAATGTCAAGAACAATGGGCAGATTGGATTAAAATCATGGAATATCATTATAATAATTTATATTCCACCTCTACCCAAACAACTTCCTTTAAAATCACCAAAACATATTATCCATGATTGGGTTTTGAAGCACCTTCCTCATCTATTCTCTCATCTACCTTCTTAAGAGAAATATCCAAGTCTTTCAAGAAAGTAAAGAAAGCTTTGGAAAAAACAAAACAATGAATGGAAAAACAGAATATATATTTCATTCCATAGTACAAGAAAGGTCAACTCATACTGTTATCCACAAAAAATCTTATGCCCCCATATCTGTTGCAAAGCAACACTTCAGCACTAGTTCTAGTCACATGATCTCACATAATCATATACAAGAAACCTCTTAAGTGGAACTCTAGTCTGTAATTTCTTCTATTTCTTAGAGTTATCCTCATAGTAGTCACATGACAGGTTATCTGACATGGATTGTCCCAGAATCTTCCCTGGTTATGCCCAAATCTCTATCTTCATGGATTTTCTTAGATCTGAATCTGAATCTGAGATATATCTGTGGCAGATCTCTAGATTGGATTTCATCTGTGGCAGAGATCCCTGTTCTCATGGTATAGTCATGTTTTACCCTGCACTTCTATTCTATTTAATATCTGCTTATCCTTATGACTTACTACACATAGTTAGTTATTCCCTTAATTATGCTCTATGCCCAGTTTTCTATTTAGTAAGAGTTCCCATACTGTACATGTAGATTACCTGGTCTGTGCACCAGCCTCTGGGATATATAAGGACTAGGGTGGTAGTCTGGGTTTTTTCCAGTCTTGCTTACTTGAAGCCTAGACAAGGCTTAGTCTTTTTCCATTCTTGTAAAGGCCTACCTCATTACTCATTGCCTAGTTCCTGGCCACTAGCACAAAAGCCAGATAGCAGTAGAAGAAGAAGCACTTACCAAGGTTCCTAGGTTAGAGTTAGAAAGTTAGCCAATGTAAAGAAGATATTTCAATATTCTGTCAAGAAATTATCGAAGAAATGGATTGGTCCTTTTGAAATTCTCATAGTGATTCCTCATGTAGTACAGCTAAAACTTCCTAACACCATGTGAATTTATCTCACAATCAATGTTTCACAAGTCAAGCTCTATTTGCCTTCTCTTTGTAATCAGGATATTCTTACACCTGATTCAATGATTGTTATCAATGAAGGCCATGAAGAATACAAGGTAGATCATATCATAAATTCAAGGATCAAGAAGGGTTGATTGGAATATCTGATATACTGGGCAGGATATGGCAAACAGGGTTATACATGGCAATTTAAGACAATTTAGCCAATTTGCTGGATCTTGTTAATGTTACAGTGGTGATATGGCACACTGTGCAGATAAGCTGATAACCCTAATCTGGTATGACCTTGGAGTTGAGCTGGTGTTAATGTTGGTTTTGATATAAAGAATAAAAGGGTAAAATTGTTATAAAATTGCAACATACTCTGGGGATACTCTAGATAACTCCAGAGTGGATGGGGCTTGGCTTCACTTTATGTGGTGTGCCC
Organism: Pulveroboletus cf. rosaemariae; assembly: GCA_038089275.1. Lineage (NCBI taxonomy): Eukaryota > Fungi > Basidiomycota > Agaricomycetes > Boletales > Boletaceae > Pulveroboletus > Pulveroboletus cf. rosaemariae. The sequence continues at coordinate 26,864 of JBBPKN010000341.1, forward strand.
TTATGCTAGTACCAGATGCCCCAATTTACAGAGGGGTTGGAAACTATCAGAGGTCTGGGATAGTATTACAGTGTTAATCTTGGTACAACCTATCCTAACCCTAAATAGTCTGCCTTGATGAGTTGCATTGGTTTCATTGTCAGATTTGGATTGAATAGAATGTGGAACAATGTATGGACTCAGGATAGCAAGGCCTAAGGAGCCATCTCACAAGTTAGGAGAAATAAGACTATATTGAAGGAGGTACTATTTCAGTATGAGAATAACAAGTAATTAAGGCTGGGAAGCCTTAACCAAGGAACTATCTGCTATTTATACTATAGCTAAGAGTGCACAGACCACCTAGTCTCTCTAGCACAATACTAAATAAGGAAATAGGGCATAGGGCATGCTTACTAAGATTATGACCAATGGATCATGTGGATAAGGTATATAAAATGGAGAGGCAGTGTGAAATGAAAGGTAAGGATCTAGGGTAAGCAGAGATTAAACCATACCCTCTACCATGAGGCTAAGGAGATCCCATCTAGAGATCTGCCATAATCAGATTTGACTCTCATCTAGATCAAGATCCAGATTCATCAGAGATTAGATCAAGAGATGCACCTATCATCTAAGATGCTAGATTTAACCCTAAGCTATGTCCAAACTCAAGGGAATACTCTGAATAACAACTTAATCATATCCTAGGGTTTATCTTGTTTTGGCAATAAAGTCTCATGGTCACATGCTTGTCATGTGACTCTTCTGCTAGCAAATGTTATGTTCATAATAGATAGACCATAGGGCTTTTCCCAACAAGAGATATAATGTCAAGTTCTGAGGCAGAAGGGAATCTAAGGGAATCATAACATTGTGTTATGGTCAATATTCAAACTGAAGTACAAGATACAGAGCTACAGTACTTATATCTCAGAGAGGCAGATTATCTAAGGAAAGAACAGAGATATGAAAGGAGTTATCTCATAAGCAAAGCAGATTCCAATGCATCCTGGATATAAATGGAGATGTCAGAGGAGACAATGTTGAATAATGTCAAACTGAAACTAAATAATGACAGGGAGAAGCAAGGCAGAAAGAAACAGGGATAAAAAGTGAGATCAGAGAAACTATAGAGTTATATTGGAATGGTACAGAGTTAGCATAGGTAAAGTTGGAAACAATCATTAAGTAGGAAGAAATGGAGGTAAAGGGAACTAGGAAATATGCAGCTTAAAGCATGAAAGCAACTGAAGTTGCACTGAAGACATAGCAGAGTTGACCTGTTGGCATGGAATGTGACAAAAATGGATAAATGCCTAACCCTAGATATGGTATAGGACTTGAAGAGGGAAGATACTCAGGGTAGCTAGGCCTAAGAAGCAAAGTCCAAACACTGGTTGCTTATTGAGATGCCTAGATGACTAAACAAACAAGTGCTCAAAGCTAAAAAGCTAAGAGCTATATGAATGGCCTATTTATACTATCTAGGGTGGTGCACAGATGTCATATCCCATACCTTCAATCCAATTTCAACCCCATCCTAACCTGGCTTATAATTGATCCTTATACCTAGTAAGCTACTCTAGCCCTCTGACTCCCCTTTAGGCAACTCTGGCCCTCCATTACCATTCCAGTCTGCACTAGCTACACATGTATACTTCCTGCCCCTTGTTGGAATATGTTGATTACCTACCATCTACTGCTTATATAAGCTTATAGTTACATCAGACCATTAGTTACCTTAGAATACTTAGTAACTACAAGTATCCTGCAGGTTAGTACTTACTTACCTATTTAATATATAGTGACTACAAGTATCCTGCAGTTTCCTGCAGTTTAAACACCCCTCCATTGGTATATACACTCCCCCAGCCCTCTGCTTCCACTCCACCCTATTCCATTTTTAGTCTATCTTTGTTCCAGTTAAGTACTACCTTAGTTTCATTTCATCATCTCCAGACCATCCTAGTATAACTGTGTTACCATTCCCAATCTCAGTTACCATTACCATTATTGTCACTATTCCTGTTCTGTTCCTATTCCTTGCTTCCCCTTGTTTCATCCTATTACTCTTCAATTTCAGTCTGACATAATTGAACATTGTCTTCCCTGACATCTCCATTTATTTCTTAGATATTTAGACATCTGCTTCACTTCTGAGTTTGCATCTGTCTCACTTCACTACACTTCTAAATAGTTCTGCCTCTCTGAGGTATAAGTACTGTAGTTTTGTATCTTGTACTTTAGTAGGAATATCAATATAAACACCTCCTTGTCTTTGTCCTCACCCTGCTCAAGCCCTTGGGCTCACTCTGACCCTTCAGGTTACTCTGGAGAATCTTCAGGACCAAGCAATATCCTTGAAGAAGTTGTAAGGTCCTACCCCCATGACTAGGCTTGACTCTCCTCATCCTACCTGTCCCTCCTGTTGAGTATAAAGACAGTCCTCTTCTCCACCTCTGACATCTATGTAAATCAGAACAATGGAAAGTGCAAGGGCATACCACATAAGGTAAAGCCAAGTCCTGTTCAATCAATGAAATTCTTCCTAGATTTCTTCAGAGCCCTCCAGAGTTATAACCTTCCTTTAATGTCAAGGATTTCATTCAGAAAGGAACTGGTTTTAACAGTATATTCCTACTCCTACTTGCACTTCTCCAAGCCTTTACTTCAGGATTAGCCTCTATTGTCTCTCAACACTTAGCTCTGAATTACCTGCAGGCTTGGTGCACTCATGGGTGATTCCTCTGAGATCTTCAGAACTTCAAACCCATCTCTTGCACCATATGTCAGGATATGACTCCCAATGACACCATTATAATCTCACACTCTTCTGAGCATTCAATCCCTAAGTCGATCTAGTCTTTACATGGTGCAAGCCCTTTACTGCCCCTGATCTTCTGAGTTGCTCTGAGCCACCCTAATATTCTATGATGTCAGTCACTGGCCCCAGTTGCTCAAGATATATGCATCTAGATTCAACTTCTGATACCTGACCCTGGCATTCCCCCTATTCTGGACTCCAGGCTCTCCAGAGCAGCTATGACTCCCTACTATTATATAGCATCACCAGTTCTCATCGATCCTCAAATGCAGCTTAGATTATAGTTCCCTACCCATGAGCACCACTTTCTCCATTTTTTCTATTCTTTTCCAGCAGCTAACTCCAGTTCTCTGACACTTTGTTGTTACCTGGTAATTCTCAACAGAAAATTACTCCATGTCACTCCAGACCATTCTGACCAACTTCTTATGCCTAGATCTAGCCATCACAGTCTAAGCATTCTCTAGCCATTTCCTGGCCCCTTTCTTGACAAGTCACTCCAGGATTATCAATAGGTGGTCATTAATCTCTTGTGTCTATTCTCTACTCCTAGGTGACCCATTTCTGGCTGTCAGTCCTAGCCTTTTGAGACCCAGCCTCCTAAGTATAACAAATCTATTAAACCTGTACCCCTTGTCTCTCCAACCTCTGGCACTGCACTTCTGTGCACTTTCAATCATTACAACCCCTGTTGGGTACCTTGTTCTATTTAGGATTTGGGAGCCCCAACACTCTAACCCCCTTCCACCCCCTTCTGCTTCTTTCTAATATCTCTCTATCTCTTTCAATTTCACCTTCTCTGCTCAAGTTATTGGACCTCCACACATCTTACAAAGACTGTTGGATTCACTCTGTCAATGCCTAGCATTACCCTCTGCTGGATGGTTTGTGTTTACTAATTCTAGGACATCACTAACTCACCCACTGTGGTCTGTTGACCCTGGATATTAAGTAGTACCTTGTCTGTTCACTGGATAACACATGCCAGCACCTCACACACCCCCTGTAGCTCTGTACCACTCTAGTCTCAGCTAACTCTGATCTCAAACCACAGCTTTTTGTCATTATCTGGTAGTTATGACTCCATTGCCTAAGTGCATGGTTGTCTCTGCATTGCTCTGCTCTTTGTAGCAGGCCAGTTTTGTCTGTTGATATATCTACCAGGAAGACACCTCTGTCTGCCTCCAACCTTCCCTGAACTTGTAGCATTTGACCCTTCATTCTTCTTTACCTGTGGCATTCCCACCATCTGTTTCCTTATCTTTGCAGCTAAGGTATACCCACCTTGCTGACCAGCCAGGCTTCAGAAGTACCATCCCTCTTTCTCTGCACTGTGATGTGCTTTCTGCATTTCATTTCATATGCCAAAAGTCCCTTGCCCTCTCTGGGCATCTTTATTCCTTTCTGTCTCTCTGGAAAGCTCACTATTCCATTATGACTATGCTGCAATTACTCTTTCTTTTCCTACTTGCAGTTGATTAAGCTTTGTTTCTGTTCCTTATGGGTCCCTCCTTGGATTTCCTCTGTATGGTGCTATATTTTTTTATTGTTGTGCCACCTCCCTATAATCTCCTTGCCATTGGCACTTTCTGTCCCCTTTTGGGAAACCTGTTTCACAGAATTATCTCTGTACCTCTCTGTTTTCTCCAACTCTGGCCCAGGAAATCCTTGTTCTTCAGGCATTGTTCCTAACAACTCTGTCTCTGCTCACAGGTATTTCCTTATTTTTCTGTATGTTATCTTGGAACCTGTCCTTCTATTTCCCTGGGTTTTTTTTTTCCTGGAAGACATTCTGCTTTTTGCATCTTCTGGGAATCCTGCTTCTTTCTCCTGGATATTCCTTCTCTGAAGGTGATTCTGCTCTTCTGCATCTCCTGGGAATGCTGCTCATTTCTTTGGAATCTTCTCTGAACCCCTCTACTATTTTGCCCTGGGAATCCCTTGTTCTTTCAGCCTTGTTCTGACAACTTTGTTACTCTTTGCCTTCTGTTCCTGTTCCTCCCCTGATCTGTTATTCAGAAACCTGTCCTTTTATTTTCCCTGGGTCTCACTTCTTCTTTGGGGATATTTCATATTTCTGCTCTTTCTGTATCCCCTGGGACCTCTCTATTTCTGTTTCTGTCCTTTTTGGTTGGCCTTTCTTTCTGGCCTCCCTCCCATCTTTCCAGATACTTCCAGATATCTTCCACTTCACACCTTGCACTACCTCTGACCCCTTTGTTTTCTGTCTTCTAGGCAACAATGGAATGTCAACCTTGAGGAGGGGATAGCATCTAGTGACCACACTAGTAACTGCTGATCACATCTAGCAATCCACAACCTACTGGCCATCTAGCACTCTTGCCCTTCCCTCAGTTCCATCACTCACCCCTCTGACCTTCCTCCATTTCCTCTCTGGCCTTTTCCACCATAGTGCCCAGGCCACCTGGTCAACTATCTACCTCTTCATGCAATGACCAGACATGCACTGCACTGATTTCCCCCTTTGACCACCCTTACCACTCATGCAATGACTAACCCCTACCTATGTCAACTGTACCCATCTTCAATCATCTCCAATCATCTCTGTCCCTCTCCCAAGTAGCTTATCTCCCTCCCCTCACTGCAACACATGAATAATGTGCAATCCAGTCAGGCATATATAATTGTTTGTGGTATACAGGAGATGAGACCAGCAAGCAACCCTTAGCAGAACATCCACTCCTCCAGGTCCTCTCTGACTGCCACTCCACTGTCCTCCTGCTCAGCCTCAGCCTCAAGGTTGACAGGGATGACCCTTGGTTCCCCTGCCACAATGTACCCAGCCCAATGACCTTTCACCAGCTTGATCTGAACTAGATTACAAAGGAGCTTGTTTTGCTCCTTTATCTTTTGACAAAGGTGACCACTAACCTCTTGAATGGTGTCCACAACCAGGCAGTCCCCCATAGGCTCTGACCCCTCACCTTTCCTGACCACTAAACCCCTGGATTGTGTTTGCTTCACCCCTCCAGCTACTTCTCCCATGCCTCTGGTTCCAGACCCCTGTTCTCCTGATAATTGCATAGCATCCCTTTAATTTAAAACTATATGGCTGGCTAACATCCTCCTTGTATGCTCCAGATGTTTGGCCTGCATTAGGCCCACTTCATCAAGAGAACAAGAAGCTAGTTGTTCATCAGACCAGTATTGGAGCTTGTCAAATAAGGACATTAGAAATGGAATATGTCTTTGACATTTCTGCCTCTACCTGCTTTATCAGAATCTCATCCAACTCTGAATTAGCTCCAACCCCTAGCCACACAATGAACTGTCTCACCGGCAATCAGCATGTTTTAGTTCCCTTTAGAGATAAAAAAACCTTCCCCAACTCTGTTTCTCCCTGCCCTAGATTCAATCCTTCTGATATTTGTTTTAAATTCTTCATTTAACTATCAGACTCTAGTCTAATTTTTTACCTTCTCTTCAGTAGTCTTCCTGAAGCCCCATGTCTCTCCACTTCTGCCCCCTTCATTCCTTTTCAGTTTCTCTGTTTCAATGTCAGAAGTGACCATTTTGACATTAGTTTCTAATCCTATCCCTCTAGGGAATTCTGTTAATTCTTCCATTCCCTTCTTGGTTGTTCTTTTGTTCTCTATATTGCCCCATGACTGCCCAAGGCACCACTTGCCTGGTTATGAGATTTCATCTTGACAGGTTATTGTAATTTGTGAAAACCTTGCTTTCTGGACTTACTCTGCATTTGCTCCAAACTTGTTCACTCAAGGCTTGCAAAGTCTTCACTTTAGTAGTTATTGATGCCTCTTTTCATATTCTAATTCCCAGCTCCCTGAGTCATTTCGGAATCCTGACCTCTATTATGAAGACAAACTAGAGTAACTACTACACTACTCTAGTACCATTATATCTTTGTCTTCTTCCCTCTCTGCTTCCTCCCAGACCTCCATTCTGAGTTCCACCATCTCTCTGGCCATCTTATTCTCTTCACTGTTCTCCAGCCTACTCTCCACATCTTCTCCACTTACCCTCCATGCAGGATTAAGGATATTAACCAGCCATGTTAGCAGCTGGTTCTCCCTCCTCATTTTCCACACCATACAGCCCCCTATCTCCCATATGTTTGCTGCCAGCAGGCAACAGCCCTCTGCCACCTGCTCAGCACCACCCTCTGCTCCTTCTGAGTAAGCTCTCTTTTCAGGCCACTTCTCCTCCACATCCCTCTGTTACCATTTCTGCACTGGCTTCTCCTTTTCTGGGCATTCACACCTCACCTTGGCCTCTTGGCAGGCCAAGTACAATGTGGACTTCCTCATGCCCACCTCATACTCCACTTCCCTATCTTTGCACCTCTGGCACACTGATGCTTCCTCCACCCTCTGCTTTCCCTTGTCACTGCTGGGCCCCACTTGAGCCTGCACTCATGCCACCTAATGGTCTTCAGTTGTCCTGCTCTTAGGTGAATGACCATGGTACTTACCTTTTCTTGGGCAGCCACCTCTGCCATCTGCTGGGCCCTCTTGACCTCCTCTGCCTGCATTTGGACAGCCTCCTCCACCACCTTCTGGGCCTCTTCCATCCTCCTCCATTTCTCCTCTTTCCTTACCTTTACACACCTCTTGTGCTCAGTGTATTTGATGTTGCTTAATGCCTCATTGTCATCAGTGCATTCCACAATGCATTCTTTAGCCCAGGTTATGATGTCATCAGATGCAGCCATGTTGTTGTAATAAAGAAAGAACAAGCTACTGTGAAGTCCCCATTTTTATTTAAGAGCAAGCTGAGAAACTCTGCTCTTTCACCCCATTGTCACTAAACAAGGTCACATGCTTATCACCTCCACAATCCTCTGCTCTACCCCCAATGTTACTAAACACACAATCATGTGCCCATTACCATGCTACCTCAGATCATATGTCCATACCCTCCATACTCCAGGCCAATGGCCTTCAAGGGTTCATGTCTAAGAGGGGAATACTGTCATATTCTGTACCTCCAACCCAATTCCAACCCCATCCTGACCTGGCTTATGATTGGTCCTCATATCTAGTAAGCTACTCTAGCCCTCTGACTCCCCTTCAGGCAACTCCAGCCCTCCATTACCATTCCAGTTGGCACCAGCTATTGCCCCTCCATTGATATATATGCTCCCCTGGCCCTCTGCTCCCACTCCACCCTATTCTGTTTTCAGTCTATCTCTGTTCCAGTTAAGTACTACCTTAGTTCCATTTTGTTATCTCTGGATTATTCTGGTATAACTCCATTACCATTCCTACTCTCAGTTACCATTACCATCATTGTCACTATTCCTGTTCTGTTCCTGTTCCTTGCTTCCCCTTGTTTCATCCTGTTACCCTTCAATTTCAGTCTGACATGATTGGACATTGTCTCCCCTGACATCTCCATTCATTTCTTAGATATTTAGACCTCTGCTTCACTTCTGAGTTTGCACCTGTCTTACTTCACTACACTCCTAGATAGTTCTGCCTCTCTGAGGTATAAGTACTGTAGTTTTGTATCTTGTACTTTAGTAGGAATATCAATATAAACACCCCCTTGTCTTTGTCCTTACTCTGCTTGAGCCCTTGGGCTTACTCTGACCCTCTGGGTTACTCTGGAGAATCTCTGGGACCAAGCAATATCCTTGAAGGAGTCATAAGGTCCCACCTCCATAACTAGGCTTGACTCTCCTCATCTTGCCTGTCCCTCCTCTTAAGCACTAAGACAATTCTTTTTTTTACCTCCAACATCTATGTAAATCAGGACAATGGAAAGTGCAAGGGTGCACCATATAAGATGAAGCCAAGTTCCATTCAATCAATGAAACCCTTCCTAGATTCCTCCAGAGCCCTTCAGAGCCCTCTGGAGTTATAATCTTCCTTGAGTGTTAAGGATTTCATTTAAAAAGGAACTGGTTTTAACACATATTAACAATGACTACCACAATGACATTATTAATGAAGTTGGCTGGGTCAACATCACTGGCTCCCTGGGCCCCTTTTACAAGGCCTTTTGAAGTTTCAGGTAGTCCTTTACCTCTAGCAGGGAGCTAATGTTACAATTTCTCTTTTCTCTTTCATTCTTATTGCTCCTATGTCCTAACTTCTGCTCTTCATGCACCCTGGATGCTTTCTTGTTCACCTTTCATCCTAGACTTCTGCCTTTCTCATTCCCTAGCCCAGTCTAGGCTGCTCTTTTGTTATATCCTTTGCCTGGGTATTCTATTTTTCAATAAGCTAACTCATAATCATTCTTTCTCTTTCCATCTGTTTCCACATGGATACATTACTCATCATACATCAGCATGATTACTCAATTATCTTCACTAGAATCTTTTTTGTTGTACTATAAAGTAGCATACTTCATATCTCCCTTCTTTATGCTACTTCTACCTTGCAATCTCTTGCATAACCCTTATCCTTGTACCTTATACTTGAAATCCATCTCTTTGTCAGTCCCAGCTGTTTCTAGTTAAAACCAAGTCATTAGCATCTGACTTTAGACACAATCCTGCATTTGTGCTACACTTGCTCATTCTTGGGGCTTATACTTTGTAGAGTCTCTTTTTGTCCTTACCAGCAAGATTTACTCTAGTCTCTATCTGGGCCTAGCATAACACAGGGCTTATAACCTAATGGAACTAAGGACTAGATACATGTCAGTAAATAATACTGTAACATACAGTGAGTTTGTACATATCTTAGTTGAAATGGAGAAATAACTAAGGATGCAGTATGAAATAAGGTACAGTATTAAAGGAAAGCAGAACTGTCATATATTAATATGTTGGGTAGGAAACAAAGGGATTGGTGCTGTTACAGTGAAACAGAAAGCTGTAATGTATGGAGATTATACCATAATCAACAGTAACCAAGTTTGTTTTGTTATTCACTGTCATATCCCATGCCTTCAACACCTAATCCCAACCCAGCTTGTGCCTGGTCCTTGCACCTAGTAAGCCATGCTAATCCTCTGACTCCCTTCCATGCAACTCCAGCCCTCCATTCTCATGTTATTCCACTATAACTGCACTTGTACACTTTTCACCTTTCCATCAGTACATGCTTCCCCAGCCCTCTGCTCCCACTCCACTTCACCCTATTCCTGTTTCTAGTTCTATCTCTGTTCCCAGTTAAGTACTACTTTAGTTTTCACTTTATCTTCTCCAGACCACTCTGCTATAACTCCATACCTAGTCTTACTCCCAGCTGCAGTTACTGTTCCTTGTTTCCCCTTACTTCTTCCTGTCAACATTCAGTTTCAGCCTGATATGATTGAACATTGTCTTCCCTGACATCTTCATTCATTTCTTAGATACTTAGATATCTGCTTTGCTTCTGAGTTGCACCTGTCTCACTTCACTATACTTCTAGATAGTTCTGCCTTTCTGAGGTATAAGTACTGTAGTCCTGCATCTTGTACCTTAGTATGAATATTGACATAAACACCCTTGTCTTGTCATTATTCTCACTCCAGTTGAGCTACCTAGCTTATCCTTTAATCCTCCCAAGTACTCCAGAGGATCTCCAGGGCTAAACAATATTCTTAAAGGAATCATAAGGCCCTACTCTCATAACCAGGCTTGACTCTCCTTGTCTTGCCTTGTTTTCCCATGTCAAGTGTCAAAAACACTCTTTTCTCCATGACTGATCCCTTTATAAATTGGAATACCACAAATGCAAGGGTGTACCACATAAGGTAAAGCCAAGTCCCTTTCAACTAACACAACCCTTCTCAACCCTTTACCAGAAACCTCTGGACCTTCCAGAAATCTCTGAAGTTTAAGCCTGGATTATGTTGGTATAGCAAGAAGAGTATAAGTTTTAACAGTATATTCATACTTACACTTGCACTCTCACACCACTATGTTACATAAGGATTGGCTTAGGCTATATCTTGATTCCTGACTCTGACTTACCCACATAAGCTGCACATATAAGGATAATCCCTCAGAACCTCTGGAACTTCTGAGCATTTCTGGAATATAGACCAATCCCTTATGCTGTTATAAACTGTGATGTACTCTAGGAATACTCTGGATAACTCTGGAGTGAACAGGGCTTGGCTTTACCATATATAATATATTCTTATGCTAGTACTGGGTGCCCCAATTTATGGAGGAATTGGAGGAGGATCAGAGATTTTGAAATACAACTCTTGATGCATTGACCTTCCTAACCCTAATCCTTGGGAAGTGCCTTCCTAATCTTGCTTTCTGGCTTTTGTGCTAGTGGCCAGGAACTAGGCATGATGAGATGAAAGTGAGAGCCAAGGCACTTATAAGTGAGTGAGGCTAGGCTGAGAGTCAAAGGAGCAACAGACTTAAGCCTATGCTAGTAAGACTGAACCAAGACCAAGACTCAAGTGAGCAAGACTGGGGAATCCCAGCTTGCCTACCCTTGCCTTTATATATTCCAGGGCCTGGTGCACAGACCATGCTGACTAAGTACAGGAACTACCTAATCAGGGGATGCTCTAAACCCTGGGTTAATAGATAAGGAACATGAGGAAAAAGCATGGGGCAGATATTAATGAGTATGGCAGGATACCATGTGAATATGGGAGAATGGAAGAGAAGTAATCTATAAATAGAATGCAGGGTCAGAGGTGCTTGCACCATGAGGATGGAGATCTCTGCCACAGATGCATCTAGGGTCCAGATCCAGATTCAGATCCAGATCAGATGAGATCCATGGAGATAAGATGAAGGGCAGTTCCAGGGAAGATCCCAGAAAGATCCATGTCAGGTAACTGATGACCACATGACCACTGCTAAGAGAAAGGAATAATAAATACTCTTAAAGGAAACAGACCACAGACTAGGGTTAAGCTTGAAATGGAGTATCTTGTGCACAATCACGTGATGTCACATGACTGGTTCTAGTGCTGGAGTGTCACTTTGTAACAGATTTAGGGTAAGCCATATGGCTTTTTCCACTAAGAGGTACAACATCAAGTTATAAGGCAAGTTATGAGACTTAGTGTAGAATATAATGTTAAGTCATAAAGCAAGAGGGGATCAAGGATGATTGTAACATCATGTTATGGTCAATATTCAAACTAAGGTACAAGATACAGGATTACAGTACTTATATCTCAAAGAGGCAGATTATCTAAGAAGGGAACAGAGATACAAAAGGAGTTGTCTCATAAGTAAAGCAGATACCAATGTATCCTGGATATGAATGGAGATGTCAGGGGAGATAACATCAAGTAATGTCAAACTGAAACTAAATAATAACAGAAAGAGGCAAGAAAAAAAGAAACAGGAACAGGAAGTGAAAATGGAGAAACTACAGAGTTATATCAGAATGGTATGGAGTTAACATAGGTAAAGTTGTAATCAACATTAAATAGAAAGGGGTGAAGGTAATGGGAACCAGGAAATACATAGCTTAAAGCATGAAAGCAATCAGAGTTATATCAAAGACAGTGTGGAGTTGATCTGTTGGCATGGGATATAACACATGTTAACCATTAGGTTATAATTACCTATAATCCCATTATGATTCTGCACTCTTCTGGGCATCTCAACCCCTGAGTTGGCCTATCCTTCTTATAATGCAGGTCTTTTACCACTTCCAACCTTCCAAGCTACTTCAAACCACTCTGACTTTCTACAACATCAGTCACTGGCTCCAAACACTTGATATACATGTGCCTAGGTTCAACTTCCTGACTCCTGACCCTGGCACTCCCCTGTTCACTACTCCAGGCTTTTCAGAGCAGCTGTGACTCTTTTCTATCAAGCAGTGTCACCAGTTCTCATGGACCCTCAAATGCAGTTTAGATTATGGTTGTCCACCCACAAGTGCCACTTTCTTCTGTTTTTCCCATTCCTTTCTGGCAGCTGACCCTAATTCCCTGACACTTTATTGTTATTTGGTAATCCCTGACAGAAAACCACCTCATATTACTCTGAACTATTTCTAATCAACTTCTTAGACCTAGACCTTGCCATTGTAGTCTAGGCATTTCCTTAGGCATTTCACAGCCCCCTTCTCAACAAGTTACCCAAGAATTATCAATAGGCTGTCATCACATGCTTGCATCTGATCTCTACTTCTTGGTGATCCATTTTTGGCAGTTGGCTCTAGCTCTTTGAGACCCTGTTTCTTGAGTGTGACAAGTCTATGAATCCTGAACCTCTTGTCTCTCTGACCTCCAATACTGCCCCTTTGTGCTCTTCCAATCATTACAATCCCCCATTGGATTCCTAGCTCTGCTTAGAATTTGAAAGCTCCAATACTCTGACCCCACTCTGCCTGTTTCTGTTCCTCTCTGAACTCTTCCCTTTTCCTTCATTTTGGCCTCTTATGCTCAAGCTATCAGATCTCCACACACCCTACAAAGACTGTTGGATTTACTCTGTTGATGCTTAGCATCACTCTCCACTGAATGGTTTGTGTTCACTGATTCTAAAACACCACTAACTTACTTACTGTGATCTGTTAACCCTGGATATTGAGTAGTACCTTGTCTTTTTACTGGATAACACATGCCAGCACCCTATGCACTCCCCATAGCTCCAAACCACTCCAGTCTCAGCTAACTCTGACTCTGAACCACAGCTTTTTTGTCTTTCCCTGGTAGTTACAACTCTGTTACCTAAAGCATGGTAGTCTGGTTGTGTTGCTCTGCCCTTCATGATAGGACAGTTTTGTCTATTAATACACCTCCCAGGAAGACACCTTCACCCATCTCCAACCTTTCTCAAGCTTGTAGCATCTGACCCTTTGTTATGATTCATTCCCTGGCATTCCTGCCATCTGTTCCTTTATCCTCATAGTTCTTGAGATATACTTACCTTTCTAACCAACAAGGCTTCAGAAGCACCACCTCTTTTCCTCTGCACTCTGACATGCTTACCACATTTTGTCATGCACACCCAAAGTCTTCTTATTCTTTCTGGGCATCTCCATTCCTTTCCATTTCCCTGGAAAGCTCACCATTTTATCATGACTGTGTTGTGATTATCCTTCCTTTCCCTACTTGCAGTTGATTGAGCTTTGTTTTGGTTCCCTTATTGGCATCTGCTTGGATTTCCTCTGTATGGTACTACATTGTTTTTATTAATGTGCCACCTCCCTGTAATCCCTTTTGGTTGCCTTTGGCACCTTCTGTCCTGGTTCTGGGACATCTTTTCATCTCTTCAAACCTCTCCCAACCCTTCCATATTTCTCCACCCAATTTCTGGACCTTCTTGCCCTTTCTGGCCCCATTTTCAGAAGCCTTCATTCCTGACCCCTCATATTCTTTTCCACTTCCTTCTGACCATACTCCTGCTTATGGTTGCATCATTTTGTTGATGTATCCTTTCCCTCCACCCCCTTGGGTGCTCTCTGCACCCTCTGCCCCATTCTTGAATGAATCTTTCATTTCTCCAGGCTTTTTGAAATTCCCTTCACTGTTCTCTGCTTTTTGCCCTGGGAATCCCTTGCTCTTCCAGCCTTGTTCCTGACAACTTCATTGCCCTTTTCCTTAAGTTCCCTTTTTTCCTCTAATATGTCATCCAGTAACCTGTCCTCTCATTTCCCTGGGTTTTCTTTCTCCTTGGGACCCTTCTGCTCTTTCTATGTCCTTTGGAAAATCTCCCTTTCCTTCCCATTCCTTTGGTTGGCCTTTGGCTACTCCTCAGTCTCTCTGGGTATTTCTGAATCTCTTCTGCTTTGCACTGCCTCTGGCCTCTTTTTACTTCCTGTTTCCTAGTCAATGATAAGATATTGACCTTGAGGAGGGGATAGCATATAGTGATTGCACTAGTAACTGCTAATCACACCTAGTAGCCTGCAACCTACCAGTCATCTAGCACTCATGCTCTTTCCTCTTAGTCCCATCACTTATCCCTCCAACCTCCCTCCATTCCATCTCTGCTTCTTTTTGCTGCAGTGACTAGCATGCTTGTGTTGACTATTCTCCACTCATGCAATGACCAGACTTGCTCTGTGCTGATTTCCCCTCTAACTACCCCTCTGGCTACACTTTAGCCACTTATGCAGTAACTGGTATCCCACCTCATCAACTGTGCATATCTCTGATTCTCTGATTATCTCCAATTGCTTTTAACCACTCCCCTGAGTAGTGACTGGGCTTGCTTATGTCAACTATCACCCTACTCACCATCTCAGGCTCAACTCCCTCTCCTTGTGGTAGCACATGAATGAAGTGCAATTTCCAATCAACATATAGTTTGCTTTTGTTGTATAGGGAAGGTAAGACCAATAAGCAACCCTCAGTGCAATATCCACTCCTCTGAATTCTCTCTGACCTCCACTCTGCAGTGCTCCTGCTCTACCTTAGCCTCAAGTTGACCATAATGACCTTGGGTTCCCCTGCCACAATGTATCCAGCCTGATGGCCTTCTGCTAGTTTAATCTGGACTAGGTCATGAAAAAGCTTGTTCTGCTCCCTTATCTCTGTACACAGATGGTCACCAACCTCTTAAATTGCATTGGCAACCAGTCAATTCCCCACAGGCTTGGATTCTCCACTACCCTCTGCCATAGAACCTCTAAGTTGCATCTGCTCCATCCTTCCAGCCTCAGATTTCTGCTTCCCCATTGATTACCCTTTAGATCTCCTTCTTCTATGCCCCAGGTCCTTGGTCCATATTAGGCCTACCTATTAAAATGTATATCAAGTATAGGTATACTATTAAAACTTATACCTGTCAAATAAAACCCTTATGGCTAGAGGACAAAGGTCAGGTTCTAGTACCCTGGTGGTACACAAACCTAAGGGAATGTCATACTCCAGAAACTCTGGAGATGTCTAGAGACTTCTGAAGAATTTCAGAAAGGGTTTCATTGATTGGATGGGACTTGGCTTCACCTTATGTGGTGTTCCCTTGCACTTTCCAGTGTCCTGATTTACAAAGGTATTGGGGGTGAGGAAGAGAGTGTTCTTGATGCTCAACAAGAGAAACAGGCAAGATGAGGAGAGTTGAGCCTAGTCATGAAGGTGGGATCTTATAATTTCTTCAAGGATATTGCTTGGCCCCAGAGGTGCTCCAGAGTAACCTGGAGGGTCAGAGTGAGGACAACAACAAGGGGGTGTTTATGTTAATATTTATACTAAGGTACAAGATACAGGACTATAGTACTTATACCTCAGAAAGGCAAAACTATCTAAGAGTGTAATGAAGTAAAATAGATACAAACTCAGAAGTGAAGCAGATGTCTAAATATCTAAGAAATGAATGGAGATGTCAGAGAAGACAATGTCCAATCATGTCAGACTGAAACTGAAGGATAATAGGATAAAGCAAAGGAAAACAGTAATAGTAATAGTAACAGTAACAATAACAATAACTGAGAGCAGGGCTAGGAACAGAGTTATAGCAGAGTGGTCCAGAAAAGACAAAGTAAAACTAAGGTAGTACTTAACTGGAATAGAGATAGAACTAGAAGCAGAATAGGGTGGAGCAGGAGTAGAGGCCAGGGAAGCATATACTGATAGAAGGCAGAAAGCATACATGCATAGTGTTATGCTAGGCCCAGATAGGGACAGGCATAGACCTTGCTGTGGACAAAGTGAAAGTGTTAAAACTTTCCATCTTTCTAAAAGAGAATGCTAAAACCTATATCAAGATGAGTATACTTTTAACCAGTTCCTCTTTTTTAAATGAAATCCTTGATGCTGGAGATTCATCAGAACTCTGGGTGCTCCAGAGAATTCCAGGGAAATCTAGAAAGGGTTTCAATGGTTGAATGGGACTTGGCTTTACCTTATGGGGTGTGCCCTTGCACTTCTCCATTGTCCTGATTTACATAGATGTCAGGGTGGGTGATAAGGCTGTCTCTATGCTCAACAGAAGGGACAGGCAGGACAAGGAGAGTCAAGCCTAGTCATGGGGGTAAGGCTTTATGACTCCTTTGAGAATATTGCATAGCCTTGGAGGTATTCCAGAGTAACCAAGAGGGTCAGAGTGAGCCCAAAGGCTCGTGCAGAGTAAGGACAATGACAAGAGGGTTCTGGTGTTTTTGTCAATATTTGTACTGAGGTACAAGATACAGAACTACAGTACTTATACCTCAGAGAGGCAGAACTATCTAGAAGTGTAATAAAATGAGACAGGCACAAACTCAGAAGCAAAGCAGATGTCTAGATATCTAGGAAACGAATGGAGATATCAGAAAAACAATGTCCAATCATGTCAGACTGAAACTGAAGGGTAACAGGATAAAACAGGGGAGAGCAAGAAACAGGAATAGAACAGGAATAGTAACAATGATGGTAACAGTAGCTGACTGGGAATAGTAACAGAGTTATATCAGAACAGTCCAGAGATGATGAAGGGGAACTAGGGTAGTACTTAACTAAAGCAGAGATAGACTGGAAGCGGAATGGGCAGAGTGGAAGCAGAAGTCCAGGGGAGCATATAATGCTAAGGGGCAGGAGTGTACATGCATAGCTGGAGAAGACTGAAATGGTGACAGAGGGTCAGAGTTGCCTGGAGGGGAGTCAGAGGGCTGGAGTGGCTTACTAGGTGTGAAAACCAATTGTAAGCCAGGTTAAAATGGAATCAGAATTCAGATTGGAGGTCCAGGATATAACAGAAAGAAGCAAACCAAAGATAAGCTTCAAGATGAGTAGAGAGCAACAGATGAAGTGTTGTGCTCAAGTGGTACCAGCTACACTTCCAGGGGTGTGCTGAGATCAGATGCTGATGATCCTCTGGTTAAATGCCAGGACACAAGCAATGGATTCCAAGTATGTAAGTACAAGGACAAGTGGAGATGTGAGGACTAGTGAGGTGATCACAAGGTAGAAGTAGCATAAAGAAAGATGGGATAGGAAGTATGCTACTTTATAGTATAGCTAATAGGGTTCAAGCAGAGACATATAGAGTAATCATGCTGACAAATAGTGAGTAAGGTATTCATGTAGAAACAGATAGAAAGAGATAGAACAATTATGAGTCAGCTGATTAAGAGATAGAAGGCCTGGGCAAAGGGCTTAACAAGAGAGTAGTCCAGGCAAGGCTGGAGTGTGAGAAGAGCAGAATCTAAGAGTGAAAGTAAACAAGAAAGCACCTGAGGTGCAAGAAGAGTGAAAACTAGAATGAGAAGACAGAGAAAAAAGGGAAAAAAAGAGAAAAATGTAACATTACCCCCCTGCTAGGGGTGAAAGACTCATGACACCTCAAAAGGCATTATAGGAGGGCCTGGGGGAGCTGGTGATGTTGGCCCAGCCAACCTCATTAATGACATCATTGCAGAAGTCATTGTCAGTGTGATATGAAGGAGGAGAGGGTGACAAAGTTGCAGGAGGGCAATAGTAGGAGCCCTGGGAATGGTGAGAGCCATGAGAGCAACAAGAGGAGTGGGATAAACTATGGAAAGAGTTGCAGGAAGAACTGCATAAGGAGGACATGGAGAAGGAGATGAGGGTATCAACAACATGGTGTTAAGCTGGGCAGCAAGCCTGAGTATGTCCTGGATGCCAATGGAGGCAGTAAGGACATTGGTAGGAGGGGCAGTTGATACAGATGTGGCCCAAGCACTGGCAGTGGAAACAGACCTTGCAAAAGTGAGGGTGAGAGGGAGGAAGATAACTGTTACCATGTAGGCCAGTCCATTAGGCTTTGGCATGCTCAAGGGTGGCAAGCTCATTGTTGTCAAGGGAAGAGGATAATGCTGATGGAGTGGTGGGAGTATAACTCCAGACAGCAGCCAGCTCATGCATGTACTGGTCAAGGTTGGTGAGGAATTTGCCCATCTCAAGCTGGTAGGCTAGGGCTTCAACATTGGAGAGGAGCTCACAATGGATGGAAGAGATGAGGGCCTGTGTGAGGGAAACTCAAGCATAAAGAATACAGGTGAGGGCAGACATAAGAAGGAGAAGACAAAGGAGCTGCAGGTAAATTTAATAGAGAAGCAACAGAGGTGAAAACATGTCAAGGTGGGATCTGATGGGGACAGCTAGACAAGGGTCCATGACAAAAGCCATGACTTGGTGGGCATAGTCTGGGGATAATACCCCATAACAAAGGGCATGGGCAGAGAGTGGGAGGTCAATGCTAAGAATTCCAGTGAATATGGTATCAATTGTAGAAGGAGGGATGGGGATGGGAGAAATGACAGCTGGGCCAATGGATATAGCAGGGGGCAAGGCCATGAAATCCTCAGAGAGGAGCTCAGAAGCAAGTACAGAAAGAGGAGAAGAAAATGTATCAGTAAGTGATGAAGGAGAAGAGATAAGCAAGGGCTCAATGGGGACTTCTTTAGCAGAAAGTTGTGATAAGGACACTGGCAGAGTGTCAAGAGGGGTGTTGCAGGAGCAGAAGCCTTGATCTACAGTGAAGGTCATTGTAATTATTTGAAGTGGTGAGTGGTTTTCTTGGTGGGGTGAGGAGAAGAAGCAGATGAGGGGAAGTAATGAGGGTGGAGGAGTTTATACTTATTCAAAGCAGACTGGGAATGTTTCAAGTTCCATTCAGGTTTCCAGGAGTTGTCTTCTGCTGAGTACCCTTTCCATCAGATTAGGAACTGACAGTTATCTGGGGAATCTTGATGTTTTAATATCTGCTCTAATTTATATTC